>QKWP01001139.1:18275-63702 GCA_003550325.1 Gigaspora rosea | reverse complement strand
TCAAAACACTGTGTAATCGTTAAAGATCTGTTAATCGTTATATATCGTTTCAAGTAATTACGATTATAATCGATTTATAGATATATAACGATTTAATGTAAAAAAATAATATATATCGATTATAGATATATATTGATTTTTATCCAAATTAATCGATATATAACGATATTATGATATATATCGATTATAGATATATATCGATTTTTATCCAATTTAATCGATATATAACAATATTATGATATATATCGATTATAGATATATATCGATTTTATCCAATTAATCGATATATAACGATATTTTAATCGATAAATAACGATATTATATAATCGATATAAAATGATTAAGTGCTATATATCGATTAATATCTATGTATAAAATTTTCTGATGGAAGAGTTTTTTCTTTTTTAATAGCATTAATACTGGGCATAATGGGTCTGATATATATTACTTTGTAATTGACTGTTACGTAATAAATTAAATATTTATTGTGCTCAAAGTTAAAAAATAAGTGACATATTTCGAAAATAAATAGAATTTTTTCAATAGCATTTTTACTACGTTATATTAAAATCGGATAATAAAATATGATTTTTTGTTTTAACTTTGAAACACTCTATTATAATGCAACTTATATTAAAAGTTTAATAAATAAAAAAATTAAAACATATACCAGTAATTGGGTTGCATCCAAATTAGTATTTCATAATTTTATTAGTTGCCGATTGTTATCACAATAAATAGATTTTATTATTATTATTAGTGTTCCGATCCTATATTTGACAGGCCATCCAGATTCTATTAAATCTGGATTGAATCCGCATCAGATTATATATAAAGCTAATTTTGGGCATATTATTAGATTTGTTATTTAAGTTCTTTGATCAATCCGAATAAAATTCTCTAATCTTGATATCTGAATTTATCAGGATTAAGAGTCAAATTCAGATGAACAGATTTAGAATCAGAACACTAATTATTATATATAAGTTAGACATATATGCATACAGTTAATTTATAACTTGTTTTATGCTCCGGACTTACATCGGTTCCCGATTCCTAGATTTAATAATGATCTTTACATTATGCTGCATACTAGTGTTTAATACTATAGTGCATTTTAGTAAACTTGTTACTAAAGTAAATAATAAATTTGTAAATAATAAATATAAGAATTGAAAATATTCTAGTATATAGGCAGCTCTTGCTATAGTCCACTTTTGGGCCCCAAAAATATGTGATTATAGCAAGGGTGTGATTATAGCAAAAAAAAATTAAATTTATAAATAAAGTTATCCAAAATGAAATTTTGGTTCATATTTAATTAATAACAAAATTATTATTTTTATTCAAAATTTAATAATGAATATCTCGATAACTAGTAATCCAAATTGGCTCAAATTTTTATTATAGATATTATTGATATTTGTCTTTGATATAAAAAAATTTCAGCTGATTTAGTCAATAATATTATATACAATGATCTAAACCAAATCAGCTAAAATTTTTATATATCATAGATAAATATCAATATTAAAAATTTAAGCTGATTTGAATTACTAGTTATTAAAATATCTATTATCAAATTTTGAGTAAAAATAGCAATTTTTTTATAATATTATTATATGTTGCTTGTCATTAAATTTGAACAGAATTCAAATTTTTTTATTGTATTTGTAATTATATTTAGAGAAAATTATATATATAGGCTGGTGCAAAAACATAAATATATGACTACTAAAAATTTTCATTGTCTTTATATAAAAGTTTTTATATATAAGCTATTTACAATTTTTTTATACCAAATAAAGTATATTTTGAGCTATTTTTTAATATATTTTTTATTATTATTTAATAGAGATTTTATTGAGTAGTAATTTTTTAAAAAAAATTCAAATTTTTTTCAAAAAAAAAGCATTCTTTTCAGAAAAAAATTATTTTTGCCACCAATATGCAAGATTTTAAGTTTAAATTAATTAACTAGATTGATATATGTATGCTAAATAAATAGTTAAAATTTTAGCTTAGTTGAATTAGTAGTTATTAAAATATAAATTTTTAAAATTTATTATCAATTTACTATGTAATGCAAAAATTGTGTGAAATTTACTATAGTAATTTTGTAAAATATAGTAAATTAATAATAAATTTTAAAAATTCATATCTTAACAACTAATAATTCAATTAAGCTAAAATTTTAACTGTATATTTAGCATATCTATGGCAATGTACTTGCTTAGTACAAACTTTTAAAGTTGAATATTGGTAGTGAACCCAATTTTTTACTAAAAAGAATGCTTTTTTTTCAAAAAAAAAAAATTTAAATTTTTTGTAAAAATTATTACTCAATAAAACCTTTATTAAATAATAAAAAAAATATATTAAAAGATAGCTCAAAACTTACTTTATTTGATATAAAAAATTGTAAATAAATAGCTTATATATAAAAACTTTTATATATAGATTATGTAAATTTTTAGTAGTCATATATCTATGTTTTTGCACTGGCCCATAGCTACTATTAAATGGTTTTTAAAAAAAGTATATAATAGTAATTGTTATATTAATGTGATTATAAATAGGAAAATTAATAATAAAAAAATAGGTCTAAAAAATTGTAATTTTGTAATTATAGTAGAGGTAACTATAGTAAGGACTAACTGTAATTAATTTAGAATTTTGATAACTTTAGCAAATTGTAATATCACAGGTTAATATTTAAAAAATTTAAAGTGAGTATTAGTTAAGATTAGGATCTGAACTAATATTAATAATAGGTTAGAAAGTGCATATATATATGCAAAATTAAGTGCTAAAAACTTTTAATTAGAACCTAAAACTAATTATATAATGAAATTTCAAGTTATTTAAATTTTTGATTCTTTTTTGTAATTTTTTCTAATTTTTCAATCATTTTGTTATACAAGATCCTGTGATTTAATTGGCCAATTATATTAACCTGCAATATTTAACAACTTTTTTAATTTATAAACAATTAATTAATTTTTTTTTAATTTCAAAGTATCTATTTTGGAGTATATAGTTTATTTGGTTTATGTATTGTAGATTTACACTTGGATGAGAGTACAACTAGCCACATGTACACTTTTGGTGTCTAATTTAAGTAGTCTGCCCAAAGGTTCCACACTAGCTACTATACCTGCAACCCAATTAGGGCAGTGACAGATATTACGTAATATCCTAAAGGGGAAGAAGGTCAAAAAAAATTTTTACATAAGACTAATTATACAATTTGATTGGCTAATTGGTCTTATGTAGGGGGGGTAGCTCTATGATAAAATGATATTATGTAATATATGTCACGGCCCCTATGGGAATTGCCTATTTAAACCCTCAAGTCTTCTACTTTTCACTGAACTTTCAACTGATTTGCTAGATATCTGCATTATCTATGTGATCAGTCCAGGCACCCTGGATCACTTTTTTTATTATTCCTTAAGCTCCTTCTCTTACCCAAAGATACAATCCTTAACAGAAAACTTGGTAAAGCAGTGCCTGTTCCACTAGGTATATATCTACACTTTGGTAACTTGTGCATTTACCAAGACTTATATTTGCAGTTAGGAAAATACTCTGCAACTACTACTATAGTAGTGCAAGTTGCTTAAAGCAGATAGTAGAATGGCATTTAGATTCAAATATTTGAGCAACAAAGTGCCAGTTCTGACTATACTTAAGAAAAAAAACCTGAGATATATAGCACAAGTACTTGTGTTGCTTGTCAAGAGAAGGATAAGATGCTTGACCACTTGATAGTATGTAAAATGTATGAGTGGTATTGGGAGATGATAGAGGAGGTTGCTAGTAAAGGTGCATAGAAAAAGCTTGATAATACAAGTAAAGCATTATTACCCAAGCCTAATTTTAAAAAGATTATTTTTGGTTCTACAAGAGAAGTGAAATGAAGCCGGTGAAAGAGCAATATTAGAAGATTGCTTATCAATAATGTAGTGGATAAGTTAGAGAAAGCTGAAATTGGCAGAAAAGATGTTTATCTTTGTTTAGATTTTTATTTAAGATTCATTAAGGAATGTTTTTATAAGGAAATATAGCAAAGACAATGTAAAGAAGTTAATCCGTAGGAAAAAGACAACAGAATCATAATGAAAGACAAGTGTAAAATATGTGAAAAACATGTTTCTCTAAAAAAATTTAATCTTTTCATTGTAAAATTAAAAGAAAATAGTTTACCAAATAATGGTGTTAAGAATGATCAGTATCAAAAAAAAAAAAAAAAGCAGTTAAAAAAGTTTGTTTTTTCAAGGGGTAGAAAACAAAGTTGTAAATAGTGTTGTACTATTTTGGTTTGGTTTGTAAGATAGCTAACATAAAATTTTGGGTCATATGTGACTTAGTGCATTTGGGCGCAATTTAAAGTAACCAGATGATGCTGGGCTTGCAATTGCAAAGTATTTAATAGAATTAGCTTAGTTAGTTGATTTAATTTGTATTTAAGCACTGACAAGACTATCAAAGAAATATAAAAAAAAAATTATACTTCTATATATCATAAAGTTTTTCTCTATTGGCTCAGTTATACAAAATTATTAATTTTGATTAGTCAATATTATATGATCATCATATAATTTTTGTAAACTAGACTAATGCATAGTATTGTGTGTCTAGAGTATATGTTGATCATTGTATATAACACAATTGTGTAAGCATGCATATTTTTGTTGTACTAAATTACAAATTTGAACATGCATGTGAACAAACAAAAAATTTTCAACTTACATTTCTGATGTGATCTTTATAATATTTATGTAGATGCATCAAAAATGTAATTATTTTAGAACAAAATGTATCAAAAATATAATTTTTATATCCCTATGTATAAACACTAAAAGTCTGTTGCTATGCTCTGAACAATAACTTTTAACATCTAAAATTTAAATTTTTATAACTTGACGAATATTCAACCAATTTTAATAATTTTACTATTTATAAAATAAAAAAAACCTGCTTTATAATTTTTATTTAATAGTTCAAAAACAATTTCTTAAAAAAATTTTACAAAATTTTTTAAAAAAAAAAATCAATACTACAAATTTTATATAAGGTAAAAAGGGGTAATTTGGCGAAGTTAACATAACTAATATAAAAACTTTTTTATTTTAATATTAAAAAAAATTTTATTTTTTGTATTAAACTTTATATATGATTTAGAATTATTTTATACTACTAAATTTTTTTAAAAAAAGTTATTTTGCTATAAAAATTCTAGTTCAACTAACTAAAGTTTAAAAAAAATACTTTCATTATAATAAATTTGGTTCAACCTACTAGAATTTTAAAAAAAATTATTTTTGCTATAAGAATTCTGGTCCAACTAACTAGAATTTAAAAAAAATAACTTTACTATTAGAATTTTTCAAATTTAAATCAAATCAAATATTAGATCAACTTGTCTTTAATCAAATTAAATTAACTCTGATTTGAATTTGATTTGATTCAAATATAGTATTTGAATTTGAATTTGATTTGAATTTGAATTTTTAATAGTAATTTTCATATCAAATATTTATCAAATCAAATCAAATTTGACTATATTTGAATTTGATTAAATTTGAATTTGTCAAATAATTGATTCAAATATTTAAATATCAAATCAAATTGTAAAACCTATTTATTATAATAGATTTGGTCCAACCTACTAGAATTTTAAAAAATCTTTGCTATTAATAATGTAATATTTGAATTTTTTTAAAAAAATAACTTTATTATAATAGATTTGGCCCAACTAACTAGAATTAAAAAATACTTTATATAATAAATTTGCCCATTATACTAGAATTTTTAAAAAAAGGTACTTTTGCCAGTACAAGAGTTTTGGTTTAACTAACCAGAATTTTTTTTAAAAAATTTTTTGTTATAATAGATCTAGTACAATTTACTAAAATTTTAAAAAAAAAAGATATTTTTACTATAAGAATTCTAATCCAACTAACTAAAGTTTTAAAAAAATTATTCTCATAATAATAAATCTGGTTTAATTTACTAGAACTTTAAAAAAAAGTACCTTTACTATAAAAATTCTGGTCCAATTAACTAGAGTTTTAAAAAAAAGCTCTTTTATTGTAATAGATTTGGCCTAATTTACTAGAATTTTAAAAAGCAAATACCTTTATTATTAATAGTTTCAATTTATTTAAATTTTTTTTAAAAAATATCTCTTTGCTATAATAAATATGGTCCAATTTAGAATTTTAAAAAAATAATTTCATTATAATAGATCTAATCCAACTAACTAGAATTTAAAAAATTTTTATTATAATAGATCTGGTCTAATCTGCTAGAATTTTTTAAAAAAATTACTTTCACTACAAAAGTTTGGCCCAAATAACTAGATTTTTTTTTAAAAAAATCTTTGTCATAATAGATCTGGCCCAATTAACTAGAATTTTTTTTAAAAAAATATCTTTGCCATAAGAATTCTGGCCCAACTAACTAAAATTTTAAAAAAATATATTTTTTTATAATAAATCTGACCTAGCCACTACCTAGCCTACTAGAATTTTTTTTTAAAAAAAATACTTTTGTTATTAATAGTTTCAATTTACTTGAATTTTAAAAACTTATTAAATAAGTAGAATTATAGTATTTCAATATATAGCTAGAATATAAATTCAAAATTTAAAATATATGAAAATCTTGCTAAAATAAGCAAATTAAATTTAATTCAATATATCAAAGTAGCTTGTCTAAAATTTAATAATTAAAGAAACAAATGAATTAAGCTTTTATTTATATTAAAAAAATTTTTTTTGAATCTTCAGATTGGCCAAATTGACTAGATATGATCAAATTGGGATTAGATCGATTTTAGTTTGATTTCAGATTAATTTGTGCTTTTTAATTCAGTTCAGAACACTAAGCAAAGTACTGAAACCAGAAAAATATTACAAAAAATTACTAGAAAATGCTAAAAAACTATAAGAAGTACCAAAGACAATTTATTAGCAAAACTCAAAAACAAAAAAAAATACCATATTACAATTTACTATAAAATACTAAAAAAAACCAGAAAAAATACTACAAGACAATTTATTAGCAAATACTAAAAAAAACATCAAAAAGAATAGTATAAAACTACTCAAAGAAGCAACTACAAGAAAAATTACTAGTAAAACATCAAAGAACCAGAAAAAATACTACAAGACAATTCATTAACAAATACTAATAACCAAAATGCTACTTTAAATCTAAAATAAAAATTGTCAGAAAACTGCTTATCAGAGAACTGCTCCAAAATATTCAAAAAGAACTAACAAAGAAAACTCAAAAATATTCAAAGATACCCAAAAGATTTAAGCAAAAAAAAAAAACAAACTAAATTAAAAAAAATAAAACCTATTTAAACAATAAGAAAAAATATGTACATACATATGTATATATACATATATGAGCAGTGTTGTTAGCGGACATAGTCTGCGCTATATTTGGCAGACTCAGACAATTTTGGACATTGTCCGATATCTGTGTCCGAATTATGTTCAAGTAAATAGATTGTCATCTGACATTGTCCGCACAATATTTGTCGGACATGGACATATTACGAACACAGACATTGTCTGATGTCCGAATTTGTAATTGAAAAAATTTTAGAGTTTACAATTCAGTAGTACACAATTATTAATTTTTACTATTTACAGTGGCAATCCAGGATTTGAGATAAATTTAGAAATGAAACAGTTTTTTTTTCAACAAGGAGTACATAGTCAGAAATAAAGAATTCAACAATAATACAAACGACCTTTCAAGGATTTTTAATAAAATTTCATAAAATACCCGATCCATTAGCACTTATATTAGCGAAGGTTTTTAAACGTATTTAACTATTAGCACTTAAAATAAACTAAAATAAAAAAAAAACACAAAATTTAATCAATTAATTATCATAAAACTTTATAGCAACGCAGAGTACTTATCTTGAAAGAAATATACATGAAGCGAACGAATACATGAGTTGAACTTAGTGAGTCTCAACTTTCGAAATTAGAGTAGAAATGTTAGCTCTAGAAGTTATTACCTTTTGTACCCATTTTCGTTTAATAATAAAATCGTTATACTTATCTTATTACCAAAGAAATTATTATTGTCCTTATAATTCTCTTGTCCCCGTGCCATCGGTAAAATCCAAATCATTAGTAATAAAATAAGAGAAAAGTAAAAAAGAATTAATAATCGATCCATTTATAAGAAATTATACATTAATTAAAGCATTGATTTACCTCATTCATCGCGACTTAACGATTTACTTTAAAAAATCCAATACTGAGAAATATTAAAAGTTTTTTTTTGTAGTTAGATCTCTAGTAAACGAATTTGTTCTTAAGATTGACAGTACGTTTAGAATGTAGTTGATAGATGAAACCTATAGATTTTGATATTGATGAAGTTGAATCTGGTTTCAACTTTTGTAATCTAATAAGTAAAAATAAAAGACTTGTCGAAACTATTGAAGTTAGGTTTGAGTTTTGTGTTTACTATTCTTTTTAATTTATTTATATTAATCTAATAATTATTATTTTTCTTATTATTTCTTAATTTAATACAAAGCTTTTATACAAGTATTTAATAGATTGTTTAAAATTTAAGATATTGATGTTTTTTTTTAAATATACATTCTTTTTAATTTATTTATATTAATTTAATTATTGTTTTCTTATTATTTATTGTTAGCAATTTAGTTTAATACAAAGCTCTTTATATGCATATCTAATAGATCATTTAAAATTTAAGACTTCAATACTTTTTTTAATATTATCAGATTATATATTCCTTTTAATTTATTTATATTAATTTAATTATTATTTCTTATTATTCATTTTTAGCAGTTTAGTTTAATACAAAGCATACACGTATCTAATAGATATCTGGACGAAGAACTGACATCACTCGATTATATTTAATCTAAAATTGGTTGCTAAGAAACTTAGCAATGTTACTGGAGGAAATTAATGAACTTCTAATCTCATAAAGAAGATATAAAACAAGTTAGAATAGCAACTAGCAGATTTACAAGAATAATCAAGTTTCTAAAAGGTCTGGACGTAATAGGAATGAAGTGAAATTTCAGCTGACGAATAGACAATCAATTAGTAGTGATCTTGTTGGCCTTATTAAAAATTAGAATTTTTCAATAAAATAAATTAGATTTGTACATATTTTTATTCGTTTTCACAAAAATGGGAAATTCTAAATGAATATTTTAATTATATTTTAAATGTTGAAAAAAAATAGAAAATAGGTTGATATTTAAACTATAGCGAATAAATTACTCGAAATCTATATAAACTTATAATTTTTGCAAACTTGAAAGTTCATATTCCACAATTGAAAATATAATGCTCCCTCATTTTTATAAGTAGAAAGAAAAAGCTTGAAAGACAAGGAACCCCGAAGAAGAAGTTTTTTTAATCTAATTGGAATACTGTAATTTTTGCGAAATATTTTACTTTGGGTTTTATTTTAGTATAAGTCTATTAGCCAATCGGATCTTGTAAAATCACAAAATGATTTACAAAAATTAGCCAATCAGAATGATGCTTGTCGGACAAGTGTCCGACGGACATGATTAGCTTTGTCCGGTCTGATTCTGAGTCTGGTCCGATTCAGCCATGTTCAGGTCCGGTCCGACTGTCAATACTGTATATGGGCAGTGTTGTCATGGGACACAGACACGGACGGCGGACAGTCTGGGACGGGATGTCCAGGATATGTCCGCCCAGAATTTTTTTTGTCCCGGACATTTTGCGACTCAACACGTGATCATCTACCAATAAAATTCGTATAATTCCGCAATTTGATTGGATTTACCCGGCGGACATGTATCATGTTGGGACATTATTGCGGACATGTCCCGGACGTCCCGTCCCAGACTGTCTGCGTCCCTGAAAAATCGGCGGGACAATGTCCGTGTACAACACTGGTATATGGATATAGACAATAGAAACAGCCCTTTTTTACATAGTTTATTTTAAGATAATTGAGTTTAATCATTTGGTTTGATTTTTAAATGATCCAGAATTAATCAAATTTCATAATTTTGTTTGGTTAAAGGTAACATGATGTGTTGGCTTTATGTAGCCTTATAATATATTATCTTGATTTTTTATTGTACAAATTGATTTTTATTTATAATTAAAAAATATAAACCATATCAAAATTTATACAAATTTGATAAAAACTCATTTTTCAAAAAATTGTAAAAACGGGCTGTTTTTACTGTCTGTACCCCATATATACATATATATATGGCACCAGGCCAATTTTAAAAATGATTGGCTGATTATATAGAGTCACTATAGTGATAGGTTATTATCTAAAATATTATTTAATTTTATATTATAAACAAAAGTATAAGTTGCTTATAAGTTAAAAATAGACAATTTTAAAAAAACTTAAAAATTATTCACTAATTTTTGGCAAATTCGCCTGCTTTTAATACAATTTTGTAGTTTATAAAAAGAATTATGACTTTGTGATTTATTTGTAAAAATTAAGACTTGTATTAGAATAAAAATTTTTTATATGAATAAAAATATACAAAATTTAAGAAAAATTAAAAAAATATTTTATAGAAAAATATTTAAATAAAAACTTTAAAGTTTTATAGTTTAAAAGTTTTTTAATAATTTTAAAAAATTTTCTTAAGAAAGTTTATAAAATATAGTTTAAAAAAAAAATTTTTTATAAAGAAAGTATATCCATATTCTTAATAAATTTTTGTTTATTTAAAAAATTATTAATATTTTTTAATTTTTCAGCAAATTTGCCTGGAATACGGCTTAAGGGATAGTATTTATTATAAAAGTTTCAAGGTTATATCTTTTCAATTTAAAAAAAATTAAAAAGAGTGGGATATTTATAATTTCTACGATATTTAAATTTATATTAAATTAGTACAAATAATTTGATCAAGCTATGTAGATTATAAATTGGAAAAATAAAATAAATTTTCTGATTTTATTTTGAAAATTTCCATTATTTTAAAATTCTAATTTTTGATTTTTAAATTACTGATTAACTTATCTGCTCAAAAACCTTTGTATTTTGAAAGAGAAGAGAATATGACAAGATAGATAATTTATTGTAATAGTAACTTCATGATCATGTAAATTGGCATATTGATATTTAATATAACATGACGGGTATCAGGTATAACACGAAGAAAATGCAGAAACTGCCTTCTGCGTACTATTTCTTGCAAAATTTTATAGCATTTTCTAATCTAATTAACGCGAAAACCTATCCTTAATCTGTAATATAACAGATAATCTGAAATCGATGACTTTTAGAGCGACTTCTGATTGGTTAATTGATAATTAAATATTATTATGTAATAGATACAAAAATTTGGCGCTTTTACTAAAAACTGGATATTGTTATGTTAGGCTGTGTCGACCACGATACTATAGTACTAAACGTTAATTGTTATACTCCATATCGATATTAGCCTGAAAGTCATATGATCAATAAAACAATATATAAGTCGATCGAACGCATCACTCGCCTTGTGGATGATTTCATTATCGAATCGGTTTATTTTATCACAATCTTTTAAAAATTTTCCCATTAAAGGGAATTTTTTTAAAAATTTCTATTATCCCAATCGAAAATTTTCAGAATTAAGCATGTCTTTTAAAATTGCATGTATTCAATTAGCTGTTTCATCCGATAAGTCTAAGAATCTTATAAACGCTAAAAATAAAATTTTGGAAGCTTCGAAAAATGGAGCAAAATTAATCTGTTTACCGGTATTTTTTTTCATAATTTTAGTGTGATGATGAAAAAATGAAAAATTTAATGGATTATTTTATAGGAATGCTTTAATTCACCATATGGTACTCAACATTTTGCCCAATATGCTGAAAATATTCCTAATGGTGAAAGCGTGAAAACTCTTTCCGAAGCTGCTAAGGCAAGCAAAAAATATATATTTTTATTTGTTTTTTTTATATATATATTTTTAGTATAATCAATATGTATGGTTCTATCGGTAATTTTTAGGAGTCTAAGACCTATATTATTGGAGGTATAAATTATGAACGGAAATAAGTTGAATGAGATATTAATCTTTTACGTCTTCCCTTAGGATCTATTCCGGAACGTGAAGATTCTACTGGAAAACTATATAATACTTGTACTGTTTATGATCCGGAGGGTAAATTTAAGTTTTTATATTATTTAAATATATTCTTCATAAAAAAAACTTTAATTTTTCTCTATTACTCTTAAATATAGGATCTCTGATTGCAAAGCATCGAAAAGTTCATTTATTCGATATCGATGTTCCTGGCAAAATTGTATTCAAAGAGAGTGATTCTATAAGTCCTGGGAATTCTCTAACACATTTCGATACTAGTATTTTGTTTTCTCATACTAATTGGTGATTGATTTTTTTTCGAGCAATTTGTTTAAATCATTTCATTTCTTTTATGTTAGAATTTGGTAAGATTGGAGTGGCAATATGTTATGACATAAGGTTCCCAGAAATGGCCATGATTGCTGCTCAAGAAGGTTAAATGACTATTAATATATATATATATATATATATAACTTTCTTTGATGACGTAAATGTAACATTCCTTGTATTGTGACATTGTTCTACAGGATGTATTGCGATGTTTTATCCGGGAGCTTTTAACATGACTACAGGTCCACTACATTGGGAACGTGAGTTTTTTTTTCATTATTTATTTTTTAAATAATTATTTGCTGGCATTAGACTTTAAAGTCGGTTTAAAATAACTAGTTTTACAAAGGGCGAGAGCTCTCGATAATCAGGTAAAAAAGCAATTTCTAAATTGAGTTTATCGGCTGAAGCATAAACAATAATTTTTTAATTATCCAAGTTTTATGTGGTAACTTGTTCTCCCGCGCGTGATATGAGTGCGACCTATAATGCATGGGGTCATTCGACTATTGTGAATCCTAGGTAAAATCTTATTTCTTCCTATGTGCGTTCAAATTTCGTTATGCTTACTTATTATATTCCCTCTCATCATCATCGATAAACACAGTGGTACTGTGATTGCAACTACCGAACATGAAGAAGTCATTATCTACGCGGATATTGGTAATAAATGGAACAAAAAGTTATGATAATCATTCATTAGAAGAGCGCCAAATTTTTTTTAATAATTTTTAAACATTTAAACAAAAATAACAAAGTTCAATCAAATTTAGTAAAAATTTTTTTTATATAAGTTTATAGAATTTAATTTAAAAAAAAATTTTATTAAATTTGATTAAGTCACAATGAAAAACTCGGAAAAAGTTTGGTGCATTTCTACTGACTCACTCCACATGTTCCTTTCATTGTTTAGCAATTGTGTTTAAATTCTTTTTTAAAGATTTAGATGAAATGAAATCTTTTCGTCAATCTATTCCTACAACTTCACAGAAACGATATGATCTTTACACTAAAGTTACTTCAATTGCTTCGGATTCTAATTGATTGGTGCTTTGAATGTTATTTATACTTTTTTAGGACCTAATATCAAAACATTACAACTTATAAAAGATGTTAATAAAATAGTGTTCTATGTTTTTATGATTTATGTAATTGAATTTTTAATCGGTTACCCTCTATGCTTATGTAATCAAATATTATGCATGGACAATAAATTATCCGTGAAATTTTTGCTAATGTTATTCGTGTAGATATTTTATATTTGTAACAAATTTTAACAAACCATTCAACAAACCATTCAAAAAAATTGCTAACTCTAAAAGAAAACCATATTGCCGCTGTATTGACATAACTGGAAAAGAGATTCTAGAAATTAATATAAAGTGTATATATGGAAATAATATCATATCATTCATTAATGCAATACTTTGATTTGTTTATATTATCGATCTTTATAAATATTTATTCAATATATATATTTATGTATATATAGATATATATATATAAATATATGGGCCCTCAAAAGTAGAAACCAGACAATTTGACAATTTTTTGAAAATTAACCTGTTTGATTGATCAGGTGTAAAATTTAATGACAAAACTTTTTTACTTAATAATGAAAGTCTGATCACTTAATAAATTTTTGTGATACAACGGTTAAAAGCTTTTGACGCTATAATTTAAAAATAGATTTACTGCGATTTTGAAGCCTATAGATCTGATAATCCTGTTTAAACAGGTTTGTTAATCATGAATATACTATTTTTAGGGGTCGTTTAAAGCAGGGTGCAATCACGTGATATGGCGCCAATCAACTTGTTTGTTTTGATCAACCCGGATCAGCCCGACAAAGAAACAAAGAAGAAAAAAAGTGAAAAAACGCAAAAATACAAGAAACGAGTGTCAAAACCTACCTTGGGGCATTAACAAAAAATGTCGGGAAGGCAATTTTACTATAAACTATTTCTAACCCTAACCGCCGCTAACCCTTACCCTAACTTTAATTAAAAAGTCAAAATCATATAACTGCACCCTGCTTTAAACGACCCCTATTTTTAGATTGTTTTGATTTTGTGTAACAAAATAGTTTTTGCCGATTTTCTCAAAACCCGTGATCTGCCAAATTGTCTGGTTTCTACTTTTGAGGGCCCATATATGGAGTGCTCCGTATTAAAAGGGCCCATTTTTACAATTTTTTGAAAAATGAGTTTTTATTAAATTCATGTAAATTTTGACATAATTGATATTTTTCAATTATTAATAAAAGTTGATTTGCATAATAAAAAATCAAGATAATTTAAAAAGAAAAATTACATGAGGCTGCGTAGAGCCAACACGTCACGAGATTATCCGATAGTCACCTGCCTTCTTTAACCAATCAAAATCGTGAAATTTAATTAATCCCGAATCAGTCCGAAAATCAAAACAAATGGTTAAACTCAATTATCTCAAAATGAGATAAATGTAAAAATGGGACCTTTTAATACGGAGCACTCCATATATATATTTGATTATATTATTGATACTTTTTTCATAATGTTTCTTTTTGATTATTTTAAATGTTTAATCTAATATTAGCACCTGCAGTGCACACATTTATGTTTGTAATCATAATAAATTTAGGCGAGCCTATTCGTTAGATACCCGTATAATTTACGAAAATGCATAAAGTTTAGAATTTTCTTAACATAAAAAATGAGCGCCTCTCCTAATTAATCTATTAGTATTTCAGCGCGATAACTTAATGAATGACAAAAAAAAATGTTACAAACGATTAGAGCATGATAGGGGGTACAGTGGTGAAGGTCCCTCTTTGAATAAATTGAAAAAAAGGAGCATTCAAAAATTAAATTTCTATTTTTAGTTAGTATAAAAATATCGTCATTATGTAAGTGTAACAACAAGTAAACATTGATTTGAAAAAAAAATAGCACTATATGCTATGTTAGATTTTATATCGTAAAATATGAATTTACATATTTGATATATATTGATATAGCTATTGATATTATACGTATGAATTAGATATTACTGTACGTAAGTAGTCATGGAATCACGTAAAAATAAGGTTACCCATGACTTAGCTCACGTGTTGTGTTGTAGCAATAAACTTTACACATTATTTAATAAAATATTTGTCGTTTAATAGTAATAAAACGTTAATACCACCGCGATAAAGATGGCTCTAATGATTAGAAATAAAAAAAAAAAAAAAACTATATAATTATCTAAATATTAACAAATTCCACACGTATACATTAATGAATAATATATAAAATATTTATCTAAATATTAACAAATTCCACATGTATACATTAATGAATAATATATATATATATAAAATAATAAATTTGATGATAAAATGTTCTCAATAAATTTATGACCTTCTTATATATTCATAAACTTTTTTAGCAGTTTCATCATCCCTCATTTGCATCATATAAATACTTGGCACAGGTGAGTTTTCATTTGGTACTGTAATTGCTACTTTGCATTTTCCCGTTTTTTGAACACCTGATTCAGAAACAATTGCTTCTACAAATCTTGATACTTTGGGTTTATCTATATCGATAATAATTCTTTTATTTCGTGATGGTGATTCTAAATCTAAAGTCATATCCCCCCATCCATAATTCTTCCAAACCCCATGATCTTTTTGGAAAAATACTTTACACTTTGCTTCAATTAATCGAGTAACTGTTTGCTCTACTTCTCTTAGACGTTCTTGCGACCGCATTGATGGTGTTCGTGGAAATCTTTCATATTGTGCAACATTTAATTCATTATTTGGTGATCGTGGAAATCTTTCATATTCATTTTGCCCATAAGTAGGCGACATATGATTTCCTGCCGGTAGATTACCAGTGCTTAAACTTTTTTTAATCGGTGTCGGCTGTGTAGGCGAAAATGGTGGGCTATGTGGGTTTTGAGGTGCCGAGAGTCGCGTATTTGACATATTTTGCGAACCATAAAAATTTGGCAAATTTAGCACAGAGACCATTGAAGATCTTGAACTTGAACTAGCTGTTGCTATTAATAATTATTTTTTTTTTTTTTAAAAAAAAAAAAAAAAAGTTATAACAAAATGTTTGCTAGATATTATTCAGATTTACGAATACTAACCAGCTTGAATAGTGAAATTTATCATCCTGTCAAGTTCTTGTAACCATCTTTCCTTTTGTTCACGATTCTCGGTCAAAATTACCAAATCTTTTTTTTGCATAAAATTTAATCGAATTAATCCTACAAAAAAAAAAAAAAAAAAAATACATAAATTAATTAACTCATATTTCCGTTTTAAAAATTTTTAAAAGGAAAAACAATTAATTCTATTCAAAATATAGAACAAACCTTCGTTTCTATCATAATTGTCAATTATAGATAAATATCTTCCACTAAATGGTGGATGTATTAAATAAAATTCCTTATTAGGATTTATTTGTTTTTCCTCAGGGCTTAATCTTTGACAGACTAGTAAAAGATCTGTCAATAAAAATAAGTGTGCCCTGACAGAAACTTTAGATGAATTATCAAATTCATCAGATTCAGTTACTGCAAAATCAGCGTTAAGAATTAGTTCACGATTAAACGGAAGATGTGGAGGAAGAAGATCAATTTTGATTGGCTATACGCAAAAAAATTTTGTGATAAAGAATAAGTATGAATAATGTATATTTAAGAATGTTATTTAAGAATGTTATAATAGATATTTAATTCAAAGAAGATTTATTATATAATACCTTTGGTTTTTTCGTGACAAAATCCACAATCCCCGTTGTATCCAAACTAAATTCTAATTCTTGCAATGTCCAACCGTTTTTTATCTGATGAGGTGATTCTGGGTAATCAGAATAGTCTGTATCTACTTGAGACATATCAGATGGAGTTGAAGGTTGATGATAAGTTGGTGATACTGGTAAATCAATATTTGTATTTTGCGAGCTCCTGGCTCGCTTTTCTGCGTCGATAAGTAAATCAATGCGTTTAATTGCATTTGCAAATTGCTCATTTTCCGAACTTCCAGGCTCCAAATTCCTAAGTTGACGCTATAAAAAAAGAAGAATATAGTATCGGCTATCTTATGATTATAGATAAAATAATAATTTCAAGAAAAAAATTTTAATAATCCTAACTGTATAAAATTTTTTATAATAATGAATCCTCTTTAATGGCAGTTCAAAAAAGAAATTTAAAGTCTTGAGTTGATTCTTTTCCGATGAAATATCCTAAAGCAATAAATTAAAATAATCAATATATTATATTATATAGTTTTATATATATATATATATATATTTTTTTTTTTTTTTTTTTTTTTTTTTTTATAAATAGAAATTTTATTAAAACAAGAAAATTACATTCAAAGTTTGTTGCAAATATATATTTCCTTCAATTTCTGGCAATGACTCAATGCCTCGTACATAACCTTTGCAGTAGTTTGTATATGGATTTTCCATTTTATCAATCTAACGGAACGGACAAATTGTAAAATATAAATATGACAAGCATTTTGTATGTTAATAACAACATGTAGTTAAGTAATATTAATTACCCAATCCATTAATACGTCGACAAGGCTTTGTGTTGACGGATCTTGTTTAATTTTTTTAAGTCTCTAATATTGGATTAGAAGTTATTTAAAATATCATTGGGGTTTCAATGATTTGTTTTTTTTTTAAAGTGAATATTAAAATTTATAAACTAAAAAAGAAATATTTAAAGATACAAACATGATACAATTCCCGATTTCCTCTATAGACTTTATCAATTAAACAAAACATATTATCTAATTTCTTTGGAGGCGGATTGTCACTATTCCAACTTGCAGTGACTCGCTATGTATAATGAAAAAAATTATTTCATTCTAAATAACCACTCAGTTGGAAGTATATTAAGTATATTAAAATATGCATGATTACTAAACCTGTAATAAACACTTCAAATCAATCAAATATTCCTCTTCTGTTTCGACGAGGAGAGTTAGAGGACTATTATCTGATTTTACATATGAATTAGGTGACATTACAGGAGACTTTGAGAATGTCGAATTCGGTGGCATTAAAGGAGACATTGAATTTGATATCGAATTTGACGGAGACAAAGTTGGAGACGTATAAGGGGATAAATTTGGTGGCATATAAGGGGATTTGGAAGGCAAATTTGGAGGCATATAAGGAGATTTTGAAGGTAAATTTGGAGGCATATAAGGAGATTTTGAAGGTAAATTTGGAGGCATATAAGGAGACTGTGGAGGCAACATAGGAGACTTAGGCAAGTTCGGAGGCATTAAAGGTGATTTAGGGGGTGAATTTGGAGATGTTGGATATGGAGATGAATTCGGAGAATTCGGAAGTGATGGAATATTAGGTGACATCAGGGGAGATTGTTGAAAACTGTATGAAGACTAAGCCAGTAGAAAAAGAAATGTTAATGATCAATTAATAACAATCCTTTAATTGAAATACCTTAAATTACATACGGGATCCATTCTTGGGAAATCTTTCGAAATCTTTCGAATAGTTTGTCTAATACAATTTATAAGTAAAGGAAAGAAAGATAGAGTTTAAGAAAATTCTTATGTACGTCGTTGCAAAATATTTTAATTAAATTATATCAATTTTTTTTCAAATTGTACAACTATTTATTCTAAATTGAAATATTCCACGTGCATTGTTTATATTCCTTCGAATGGTGAATCACAACAACGATAGCGAAAAAGGATTGCATTTCGAACCTAGCTAAAAATAGTAATTTTTTGTTTCAGTTCAAGATACCCGGCTGCTACATATCTTGCTAAATATTAAAGCATTCTTTACTTCTTTTGGTGCAGGAATCTAATTCTCCCGATTTGGATACTCACCAATTAAATTGGTATGTAGTGAGCCCGTATATCAAATTTTATGAAGCCAAATATACTAATGTCAATGATCGATTTTAGGGTTGGGCGTAAATATATAATAAAAAATTAATAAAAAATTAATAATGGTTATACTTAAACATTTCTTGATATGTTTTTTTTTTTGACTAATATACAGTAAGAGTGTAAATAACTTGTCCCATCTAATATTTACATTTTATTTTTAAGCAGAATGAAATGTGACAAGACAAATATTGTCTGCCCAAGTACAATTTCATATTATATTAATAAAAAGATATTATTAATGTTACACGCGGCTAATGTCCGCAAATTCATACGGACGCACGCATGTAAATTAAAAAGTGCCTCGGTGATCCGGCTTTATCATAGCAAATAATGTATAAAAGATTTGCAAAACTGATCAAGTCTTACCGTTATGTGAACTTTGTGTATGGGGCCTTATATAAGACAATGTTTCTAATTTAATATAGCGAAAAAAAAAAAAAAGATATATCGATGTTAAAGCTTTTTAAAAGTTTTTTGGTCAAATTTTTATGAATAGTAAGTACGTATGAGCAATTTTTTGATTTGATTAAACCAATTTTTGGGGGTGAACAAAGGTAACCATGCATGCGTACTACGTTATCCTAACACGACAATGATCGCTTCTATTCTGGCCTATCGAGTGAGATTTCAAAAGAACTGCGGTATAAAGGGCTTTACGTTATGTAAAGTAATGTAAATGGTCCCTAATACGTTGAAGAAAATGACTTTGTTTAAGTATTGGCCATAGTTTAATGGACAATCACATTTAATTAGCCATCTCTTTATTAATTTGCATTTTATTTTTTTTTTAAAAGTACAGTATAAAAAGGACAAAAAAGAGCATATTTGGCATATTTCTATATTTATTAATTATAAATTTACTGATCATACTGATCACGAGTATCGACATTACAATCACGAGTATGTACGTATGTACGTGTGACGTACATCTTTGAACGTCAAGGCTGATGAAAAAAAAATATAAATACCCTTAGCCCTCTGTAAACGCTTCAATTTCGGAAGTTTTGGTGTACGATAGAGGGGAAGAAAAAAAAATATATATAATTGAACTTTTTTTGTTTTTACAGCGATATATTACTAAATGTTGCTACATAATATATGAACATAGGATTTTATAAGTATATATTTGACGTTATAATATCAAAAATGAACAAAAAACAAGAAAGAAAGAAAATATTTAAAAATCGATATGCTTTAAAAACTGAAGAATTATTTCAAATGCGTCAAAAACTACAAATTGAGATTCGTCGACAAGATCGAGAAAAATTTTTAGTTGCTCGCCGTAATTATCAAAAAGATTCAAATCCATATAACAATGATTTTAAAAATGAATTTTATTCAAATATATCAAAGATTCCGCGGTGTAATAATATTAAACAATTAGATGGAATATGTACATCAAATACTTCATCAAATATTGGTCTTGGT
Source organism: Gigaspora rosea (assembly GCA_003550325.1). Taxonomy (NCBI): domain Eukaryota; kingdom Fungi; phylum Glomeromycota; class Glomeromycetes; order Diversisporales; family Gigasporaceae; genus Gigaspora; species Gigaspora rosea. The sequence continues at coordinate 42,916 of QKWP01001139.1, read as the reverse complement.
GAAATAAGTTTACACAATACCTCATCAATATCACAACAACTTTATCAATTGATTGAAGGGTTGAACTCAAATTGTGTAGAAATACAGTTAATCTCGCTCTCGAAATTTAGAAAATTGTTGAGCAGAGAACGTATAATTTCAATTCAAGAAATAATAGATAATTATGCGATTCCTATATTTGTTCAATTTTTATTATCAAAAAATGTAGATCTAAGATATGAAGCTGCGTGGATTTTATCAAACATTTCCACAGGATCAACTGAACAAATTCAAGTCATAATTAATGCTGGTGTACTTCCTATATTCACGGAATTACTCAACAAAACTACAGATATGAGGCTTCAAAATCATATTTTATGGGCGTTAGGTAACATTGCTATTGATAATCCTCAATTTCGAGAGCTCATTTTACGTGAAGGTAATCTTGGCTCATCATGCCAATGTATCCTTGATGCTAATGTTCAACCTTGTTCAGTATTACGTACGATGTCATGGACACTTTCATCCATTTATCGTGGTCATATTGCTGACTCAGATTGGTCACAAATTTCTTCAACATTTCCTATTCTCATCCAACTTATTAACTTAAAGGATGACGAAATTTTATATAATGTTTGTTGGGCGCTAAGTTATCTTGGCGATAATAACCATATAGAAGATGTGATCAATTTAGGTGTTTCACCACATCTTGTAAATTTAATGGTACACGTTAATAATGAGGTTCAAACTGCTGCTTTGCATTGCGTTCGAAGTATTGTCTCTGGCAATGATTCACAACGTCAAGTAATTATCGATTGTGGAATTCTTACAGTCCTGAAATCTTTACTGGTTAGCACAAAATCTTCAATTAGAAAGGATGCATGTTTTATTCTTTCTCAAATAACAACTGGGAATATTGATCAAATTGAACATGTCATTCATGTTGGTTTGATCTCATTGGCAATAAATCTTATGGTGAATTCAGATTTTCAAACACAAAGAGAGACTTGTTACGCTATATGTAATGCAATAAGAAGGTGCTATAACAGGCCAGAATTAACAATATGCATTGTACGACAAGGATGTATTCAACCATTGGTTAACATGCTTAATTATATGGACAATGATATAATTTGTGTGGTATTGAAAGCTATCAATGCCATCCTTCAACTTGAAAAAACGCTCGCGGTGGAGAATAATTGTAAAAATCAATGTACTTTGCTGATTGAAGAAATAGGTGGAATGGACAGAATAACCGAATTTCAAAATCATGAGAATGGTGAAATTCGATTACTTGCATATAATATTATTGATAAATATTCTGCAGAAGAGGATGAAGGGTATGAATCTGAACTTAATCAAAGGTTTGATTTAAATGGACAAAATAAGCAATTTAATTATCAAAGTAGCAATAGTATCGATAATGTTGAAATAATTGGTGTTAAAATTTAATGAGTCCAGATATTTGAAATAATGAGAGAGAATAATAAAAAAATGTTTGTGGTACTTACCGCGCCAGCTAAAGACAATAGATTAATCCATATCCATTCATTTGTTTATTTATGCAATATCAAATTTGATCAATTCCAGACTATTTTAGAAAATATTTTACCACATTTTTTTTATGTTGTTATTATAAGAATATATTTACCGGTATTTCGCACTTTTTTTTATATAAACATTTTTAAAGAAACATGTCACTAATACAAATCACATTCTCGCATTTATAGTATTCATTCAACATAATTAACATAATTAGTAGTTAATTCATTATCCTCAATTCACAAGATCTATGCAGACTCCCAGTAAACAACTTTTCTAAAATATGAAAAATTTTTAATGCGCACACACACCAATAATCTGTAAAAAATTCATTTTAAAAGTATATAAGAATAAAAAAAAAAGCTTGATCTATGGGATTATTCATATATTTTTTTAAAAATCTGTACTCAAATCTATTTACCAAATGATAAATTACGTGTATTGCTGACAATATTTAAACAAGTAATTGTCTGTATCAAATTATAATTTTCCAATATTTATTTGAAGAATATTATTATTTGTTAAAATTGATTGCAACCAACTCTATAACGACTGACTTTTTTTTAGTTTATATACAGTACTTTATCATGAAAAAAAAAGTTCGTTATAGAGTGGGTTCATCATATCAGATATACATAGTTTACTGTATAACTGATAAGGATCTGCTAATTTTGCATACATCATTAATCAAATTTTTTTTTTTTTTTTAAAAAAAAAAAAAATAATAATAATGTGATGAAATTAAAGCTCACATTACTAACAAAAAAAAACAATTGTGATGAAATTTAAAGCTAAACAGCCAGAGCACCCATTGGATCCCAAGCAGGCAAAACATATGGTGTTTGATCCAAAACGTCGACATATTCGCTAGGTGCATCTTTCTTCTCTAATACAATTTGATAAACCCAATCGTCAAACCAATTATCTGCCATCACGAAATATCCTTTCTCTCCCCGATCATCCCCCCAACTATTTTCAACACGCCAACGAATTGGTTTGTCATTTTCAATATGAACACCTGTTAAAATCATAAATGATTGAAATTTATATATTTATATATATATATTTTTTTTTTAAAAAAAAAAAAAACAAAATGTAAAATCTGAGAAAAAGAAAATTACCAGTAAAAACCATAGCATGTGTCATTGCACTTTGAACATATTGTAATCTTTGTGCTTTCGTCATGACAAATTTAATATTAAAACCTAATTCATAATCAATAATTTTATTATCCAGAATTCCTAATGAAGAATCACTAGATTTTCCAACATCAGCGCCAAACCAAACTGGCTTTCCGGATCGTAACGTTTGTAAAGTTAATTGTTTCATTGTATCGATTGGAATATTTACATAACGAATTGGTAGGCCATTTTGGATGTTACCAAGGAATTCAATTGTATAAAGACGTAAGTACGGATTACGAGGATCATTCACAAGAGAGAATGTTTCAGTTGCCTGTTTAATGAAAATAAAAAAATAAAAAGTTTAGAATAATAGTGATACTGATATTTTATTGAATTTATTTTAATAATGGATTAATACCTTATAATTAACGAACTCTTTATAAAATTGTTTCGGTGTTAATCCAAGGAATTCACGATATTTCCCATCTTTATCCCGAAAAGTCCAATTAAACAATTTAGGAGGTTCACCAAGACAAATTGCTATCATGCGATAAACCTCTTCCATCATTTGAGTTTTTGCGTGTCGCAACACCTCAATGCTTTTCCCAGAGGCATGCATTTCTCGCAATTGATGAGCGAATTCTCGAAGTTTAGTCGTAACAATCCAATTGAGTTTAGATGAGTTGGATGAATTATAACTTTCGGGGTATGCCTGTAGAATTCATATTTTTTTTCTGTGGTAAATTAATCCTAAATACTGTACAAAATCTCTCAGATAACAAATACTTACACATTTGGGAACCACACCATATTTTTCCAGTAAATTGATTACCATATCCCATTGGCCTCCATCGTTAACTGGATTATTAATCAAATATTGAATGATACGTGAATCAACATCTTCATCTGCGAGCTTGATCATGTTCTCAAGGAAAACTTTGAAAAAAAAAAGTTAATATTTTTGAATAAGAGAAAGTGCGATATAAAAATTACTTACAATTTGCCTTTTCAAGCTTGTCATAAAAGAACAAGAAAGGTTGAGATAGTTCAAAATCTTCCAACTTGAACCTAGTAAATTTTTAATTAATCATGATGATAAATATCGATAAATATAAACATTAAGTAATAATACAAAGGTCAACCCTACTTTTTCATAACTAACAAACGTAGTACATTGGTAGCAGCGAATAACCAACAACGGCCAGAAGATTTTTGGTTAGTCGCTTTACCCTCTAGTTGAATTTTCTCGGAAAAAACATGAACATCCTTTATAGTGGCCTATAATAAGAAAAATACTTTAAAGAATAATCTTTAACGTTATAATAAATTATATAAATACTTGAAAGATATTTTATACATCTCGATTAATCAAAACTTTAGACATATCATCATTGCAAATAGCATTCAATGCCAATTTATTCTTTGGGTCAGCATTAAACTTAGTCCTAACAATATAAAAAAAAAAAAATATCAAAATAAAGCAGATGTTTGCGATTCACACAATTTATTATAATACGGTATTTTATAAAGATATTTACGAATATTTAGCAAGAATTTCTTCTTCCAATTCAGCATTTCCCCCTAGTTCATCAGTGATTGTATATATATATTCATTAGTTTTAACGATGTCATCAAATTTATCGAATTTTTCATCATCCTGAATTTTACTGGGCAAACGTCCTTTCTTAAAACTACGAAGTCGAGATTTGGTTTGACCCATTATATTAAATGCTACGCCACACAACAATGAAAAGTGAAAAAGTGAAAAGGGGGGAAAAGAAAAATTCCACTTTGTCGTTAACGATGAAGATCGGATTTAAATATAGAAACATTATTTTGTATCAACAACTGAAAATTGCATAAAACATAGTAACACAAGTGAACTAAATTTTTTGTTAACTTTTTTAAGTTAAATATTAGTTTTTTTAAATATTTATCTATTTATCGTCATTCATAGAAAAATAATAAAAATAATAACGTGATCGAGCTCGTGTTAAAATATATATATCTGATTCGTCGTATATATGTACGGATAAGTACTTACGTACGTACGCTCGTGTATCACTCACCTTATTTCAAACATTGTTTATGGAAGAAACTTATCCAGCGAAAGAGATATATCATGAGAGACAAAAGTTATGGTTTTGCGGTCAAGTTAGTTTGACAATAAAAAAAAAATAAACAATTTATTATATGATTTTTTTACTTTGTTTTTTCCCATGATTAATATATTATTATATTATTATCATATGAATTATAAAAAAAACAAAAGCACACATTGAATAATTTAGTGAGTGAACATCATCGATTATATTTATTTTCTAGTTCTTGACCTGTTATTCAAAATTTTATCACTTTTCCTTATATCACCAAGCTTCAAAATAAAGCATTTTCCAAAGAACAACTTGACGATATCGCCTTGAATCTGACTAAAAAAAGTGATTCAAGAATTAATTTGAATTTGCTTCTCATTAATCCACACAAAAGTGTTTTGTAAGTGTAATCTATATCGAAGATACAACAAATAAATTAACTTTCTAACAGCAAATTCTTTAAAATAGAGGTGTTGGTAACTATGATATTAATGTTTTGGAAGTAGCCTTAAAGCAGTATGATTTGGAAATTCAATGGTTTGATGCTCGAAAAGGTATTATTACTCCTTTATCAAAAATATAAACAATTAATAGACTCCTGTCATATTAAACTTTAATTATGTGTAATAGACATTCGAACGGTTATCCAATTCACGGATCCAACCCTTTTTGGAATTATTTTAAATACTCAAGCAACCCGTCTCTATTTCTGGACATCTAATCATTGGATTGCCGTTAAACCGTTCTTTAGTGATGATAAAGAAATACCAGATATTTACAACTTGGATTCTAAATTGTCCAAACCTTTAAAGTTCGATGACATAGATCAGGTAACTATTTATGTACAAATTAAACCTTCTTCATACCTTTTTGTTTTCCTTGTGATTTATCCGTTTACGAATTGACAAGTTGTAAAGGAAGATCACGGACATTAGTTTTTTTTTTTTTTCTTCTTTTTTCTTCTTTTTTCTTTCTTTCTTTTTTTTTGACAATTTATAGGTTTATAGGTTTCTTGGAGCTACGGTTTATAATGAGGGTGGACAAATTTTTATTGTCAAGAGAAAACCAATTAAGGATGGAAATGAATCAGAATAACACTATGCATACATACAAATAGATATATTAATGGATCGCGATCATAATAAAGTGATTATTACAAAAGATTATGTGAATATTGAAGAAATTATATTTAAAAGATATTACCTGAAAGGATATTTGTCAGGTTTACAAATATTTATCGATGTATTCTGAATTTTCAAGAATATATTTTTACTGTAACTTTTGAGACATTATTATTATAAGTTTTATATTGATTTCAGTAATTTAAATACATGCTGACAAAAGTATAAAAATGATTTATTGCGTAGACATAAATTCTACATGTATGAGGCAATGTAGAATGTATATAATGTTGTTCGAGACTTCAATTTTGTTCAAGAATTTTTTTGATTAGTAACTTTATATTGAAACCCGATTTTGACTTGTAACTAACAATAATGCTGTACAGCCCTTTGGGTAGTTACTGAGACTCAATTTCTTAAAAGTAATTGAATTTTGGGATTAAATTGTTATCGTTTCATTCCGTGATTGTACCATCTAAATTATCTTGTACTTCTGAATGAATTTGAACGACTACATAGAAGATACATATGACAACAATATTTAAGTTAGAACATTGTTTGAGCATGAATCAAAAAAAAAAAAAAAATTCAGAATTTTAGGTTACTGTGAGATGTATCGTGAATTTTATACCATTCATTTTGCTTTCGTGAAACAAATATTTTACCTCAATTTACAAATTTAATTTAGAAAATTATAAATAATTATATATATATTTATATACCTATCAAATATAAATGGCTTAATACAATCTATTATTTCTAATAGAATGTTCGTTTTACCGGTATATCGGACTTTTATATATCCAGATTCTAGTACTAGTGGTCAGAATTCATCTGATCAAGATATAACTGATAATAACATCCCATCTCTAATATAGTTTCATATGAATTATTATCGTGCAAACACTTATCGTTATGATAGATTTTTTTATTTTTATTTTTTTGTATTGTTACGTAAACACAACAATTCGGTATTAAACTCAGTTAGCCAATCAAAACATGATTATAATTTGTACGATAATAACATTGATATTTTATAAATATATTCCAAATTTTGTTCTGTCGTAGTAAATGATTATGCCGCGCGGCAGCACGTTTCAGCTAATAATTTGCTCCGGCAGAACAAATATCATAGATATTAATCGTTGCATGATCATTATCTTATTTAATTTTTTTTACGAATAATACTAATGTATATATATTTTGCTTTACTCGTATGCTTTATTTGTTTTTTTTTTTATTTTTTTATTTTATTTTTTTACTACTAATCACATCGCGCATGCTTTTTCATCATCTACTACGTATATAGGGTGTCTTATATTAAAAGAGAAATTTTTTATTTGATCTTTGAATAAACATATATTCAGTATAAAAAAGTTTGTTATAATTAACATATAATAAAAATGAATTTAAAGTAAAAAAAAGTTACTGTATATATATTACTGATCAAATTTAATTAATTTTTTTTTTTTTTTTTTTTTGAATTCTATAAATCTGTAGAATTCAAATAAAAATAAATTTATTTAATTATATATTATACTTGCCGGACAAACTGGACAAATCCTAAACTCAAACAAAAACAATTTTTATTTACAAAAAATTAAATCAAACAAATAATCTTTGATACTTTGCAAATATATTATATATAGCTACATTAATTATTTAAATAAGAATTATTAACATGAACAAACCCAAGCTATAATAGTTTGGGATTTGAGCAGCAAGTATATATATATATATACTTTTGTTAGCCAAACTATTAGAATTTGGGATTTAGGATTTGGGATTTGGATTTGGGATTTGGGATTTGAAACAAATTTTATTATGTTTGGGATTTTGGGATTGGAATAATTTTATTATACAGTATTTGGGATTTGGGATATTTTAATATATTGGAATTTGGGATAATTTTATTATATGGGGTGTTCCCAATTAAAAGGACACATTTTTACAATTTTTTGAAAATGAGTTTTTATTAGATTCATATAATCTTGACATGATTAACTTTTTTAATTATAAATAAACATCGATTTGCATAATAAAAAATCAAAATAATGTAAAAATAAAAATTACATGAGGCTGTGTAGAGTCATTATATATAAGATTACCCGATAGTTACCTGCCATCTTTAACCAATCTAAATCGTGAAATTTGATTAATCCCAGATCAGTTCAAAAATCAACCAAATAATTAAACCCAAATATCTCAAAATAAAATATATGTAAACATGGGCCCTTTTAAATTGGAAACATTCCATATTTGGGATTTGGATGGGATTTTGAAATTTTAGTTTTGCCAACAAGTATAGTTATATATTTTTGATCAAAGTTTTTTAATATTTAAACAAATTTATTATATAATAGATTTGTTTAAAAATTTTAAAACTAGTATTTTAAACTGGCTAATGCAGCTATAGCTAAGTTGGTTTAGCCAGCTAAGCTAGCTAATACAACATGTTCAACTAGCTAATATAAATTAATTTGATTGGATACTTGAGCAAATATTAATTTTTTATTAAGTTTTTAAATTTTTTTCTCTTTATACTAAGTACACAAAGTCTATTAATTGTTAATGGTCTATTTAACCAACTAATGTTCTGATATAAACCTAACTTGCTAATAATAACTATCTGTGTTTCTAGTATGCACTAGTATTTGTGCTCCCAATATGACTCTTATCTGTTGTTCTATAGTGTGCCTTTATTGGTAATTACTATATTTTTCTGGATATGCTACTATAAGTTCATATAGTGTTATACATATTCAGACTTAGGCCTCACATTTAGGGTTCCAAGCTCTGACCCGGATAACCATGTAACCAATAATCCGACCCGACAAAATTACTATCCGGGTCATATTTTTGACAAACCGGTTTAATATCATAAACGGGTCACCCGTCAATAAGCGGGTCAACCGTCGATAAACAGGTCACTCGTTAGTAAACGGGTCAAACTGTCAAACCAAAGATCATCTAAGATATCAAAATATCTTAAATCTTTTCCCATATTATCGCTTTGCAAACTTTTTTTTCAACATTTATTGTCCGGATCATAATGAAATCAGATTAGAATGAAATGCCATTACACATGATCTTCAATTCAATTTTTTGTGGGTGCGGGTTTCTATTTAACTCTCTAAAGCTCACTTATACTTGTTTAATATAAACACTACTCTAAAATTAACCTCTAACCTTAACCCCTAACCCTAAAAAATGTGGCCCAAAAAGTTTTATTTTCGATAGCTTATTTCATTTTAATCCGTTACATTTATTATTCTATATATTTAAAATAATGTTTATGAACCTTGACTATTTAATTTCATTTATTCATGTTAATTTAGGCGAGTATAAAAGAATTCATTAATATTGACTATTAAATTTTCCATTCGGGCTAATCGGTTATCCGGGTTACCCGATTATAACCGGATGACCTGTATTAATCGGGTATCCGGTTTTAGTTTCGGGTACCCGGTTAGGAAAGATGATTGACCCGACAGGTCACGGGTGGGAATTTTCAAACCGGTTTGGAACCCTACTCACATTATATTTTGTGACTTTAGTTAATTCCAAATTAGAGCTCTAATATGTTTTGCTTTACTACTACAGATTCTCAAAATAATAACTAACTATCTATTCTAGTATTAAGTTCATCTATAGATATTTTTTAATTATTTCGTCTCTGGAGAATTTGAACAGGACCCCGGACATCTCTCATATAGGTCATAACTGGATTTTGGCCAATTTTGACCTAATTTGCTAAAAACGTCGAAATCTATTTACTTAAATAACTTCCGATCCAGTAATCAGAATTGAATGAACTTTTTTTTGTTAGATGCGCCTCACTGAGAGCTTCATTTTAAAAAAAAGTTCATTCAAATTGGACTGCTGGATGCCAAGATAATTGCCAAAAACTGTTTTTTTGCTTCTCAAATTTCAGGGGTTTTTGCTAAATTGCGTAACGTATGACCTCTGTACTATATGTCCGGGGTCCTATTTGAACTAGCAACCTTTTGATTTGCAACCTCAGAGCATAACCACTATGCTATTGATCTAGAGGTTTACTAGTTTTTAAATAAATATATTTGTTATATTCTATATGCTCAATTGTATAATTATATAGAAGAATAACTATATAGTTAATCTCATTAATATCAACCTAAGCCACAAACCAAATTTTTATAAATTTTTATATATTAAAATCCCTCATATATATCAACTTTAATATAAATTCTCATTAATATTATATCAACATAAATATAATAGTAGTTCAAATAGGTTGATATAAATAAGAAACAACTGTAATATAAGTTATATAGAAATATATATATATAATTTTTCAGTAGTACTAAATCGCACCACTGGTGCCCAACACCAGTATGCGGTGTAACGTGAAGATCAATATAAAAAAATAAACAAAAAAAAATAAACAAAAGTTAAAGTTGATAAATGTTGAGTTAGAGTTAATAGTTAGGGTTAGGGTGAGGCATAGTATATAGTAAAATTTCGNAGTTAGGGTTAGGGTGAGGCATAGTATATAGTAAAATTTCGCAAGGGGTTTTTTTTTTAAAAAAAAAAAGGTGGTTTCATAGATAAAATTTTGATTTAGAAGGTATTTTTTAAAAAAAAATAACAAAACAACAAAAATTTTATGTTACACCTGATCTTTATGTTACACTGCATTTAAAAAATTTGATTGGTGAAAATCATTGTGGTGTTGAGCACCAGTGGTGTGATTTAGTAAAACCGTAATTTTTTTTAATTCTTAGATAGTCTTACTAGTATTTTATTAAAATTCTAATACTCTTAATAACAAAAAGATTAACTACTTTTAATTTATTAGTCTAATATCATTTAGCTGTCTTAACAATATTAATGATACGCAAATACAATCTGTAACCAAGAGGCCATATTAGAACTGTCTAAATAGGACTTCTCTTCAAATATCTTCTATTTGGAATTCACAGTAAAAATAATAATATCCAAACTCAACCATATAAGAAAAAATAGAGTAAAATAAAAATATAAAGAAAAAAAAATAACTGTTTAACCTAAATAAAAAAAACCAAATAATACTAATATAAAAAAAAAATCAAAATAAAAGAAAAATCCTATATAATAACAAAACTAACCTAGCTACTATAAAACAAAATATAAAAAAAAATAAAAAAATAAAACTATATTTAATAAAACACATCTTTTGTTTAAAAATTTTTAGTCATTTTTTTAGATTTTAAACACATTATCATGTTGGTTCTATTTTTGGTAGATGCAATACCAAATAGAAAAAAATAAACACTGCTAATATTTTGAAAAGAGTAAACCAAAATGCCCATATTGTTAAAATTTCAAAAAAGCCAAAAGAATAGAAAAAAGTACCAAATGGTTCAACTTGTTTTTGTAGATTTAAAACTATATAAAATTTGTCACTAGTAAAAAAAATATGCAATTTCGCTTAAACTTAAACTTATATTTAAACTAAATGACAAAAACTTTTAGCTACTCTATAACTAATTACTATTTGATAGTTTTTGTGTTTTATTCCAGGAAGCTCTAACCAAGAACTTCTTTTTTATCTCTTTTTAGTTATTCAAAAAAAACTTTTATTTTCAGATATTCAAAAGAAATTTTGTAGTAAAGTTTGCATATTACTTAAAGATTTTTATAGTTTGACCTTCTTAAAAAAATTGGTCCAGATGATTATCAAAAAAAGTATGAATATATTACTTATAGAAATATATACTATATATAGAAATATATATATTATACTTTATAATATATATAAATTAAATTTTGTAACAAAAAATTAAACCAATTTTTATATAATAATAAACAATTAATCAAATTAATATTAGATTAAAAGGGGGGTCGCTTAAAGCCAGATCCATTACAAAATCTTCCATTTTGCACAACCAATCAAAATTGAAAAGTTTTTGTTTACATGGATCATCCCAATGAAGCAAAAAAAGTAAAAATGCGAGAAATACAAAAAACAAGTGTCTAAACCTTTCTTGGCCCATTAAGAAAAAATATCAGAGGGACGATTTTATATATAAAGCCTTTTAATTTTAGCTCATATAGGCTCTAAACTGACCCTAAGCTTAATGTTAATTTAAATTCATGATGGGCCCAGCTTTAAGCGTCCCCTTAAAAGGATTAAATACTGATTAAATATACTATAAATGATACTTCTTCTAAATTAATTAATTATTTATTAAAGTATTAGAGTACTAATATTTATTATCTAATTTCTATTTACTATAGAGGCTTACTTTCCTATTCTCAGACAATATATTTAGTTAAATTTAATTGGTTAAAATTTTTTATATAAAGTAAGATTTGGCTTGACCCTCACCCTCTAAAATATTATCTAATAAATGTTAGCACTCTTATCTACAGTATTTAAAATTCAATATTCTCATAGTTCTCAATGAACATTTGAATTTTTTTAAAAACATTGATATTTAAAAAAGGTTCTTTTATTTAAGAACATTTTATTCTCTTGAAATGTTCTCAAAGAGAATATTTATAAAATTTTTATACTCTAGATTTATTAATAAAAACAATAAATTATATAAAATGTTCATTAATTTTGTATATAATATGATTTAATTATAAATTCTGCATAAATATGTACCATAGTGCACTGATCAAAAGACCCAGGGTCTAATGCAATCTACATGTCATAAACTTACAAAAGACCCAGATATATTATATTGTAGTGAGTTTGTGTTACAAAAAAAATTTTTAAGTATTTACATATTTCATATTTACAATAAGCAGTCTAAAAAGTTAAAATTCTATATTTAGGATGTGGTGACTTAGGGAAGTTGGTAAGTTGTCACCCCCAAGTAACAGGTCTAGAGTTCAAATCCCACTAACGATGCTTTGAAAAAATAGACCTGTGTTTCGGTAACTGTTTCCTGTCGATTGGTTGAGTACATCACCTGTAGTTCTTGGTTACCATCTCAAATGGGAGCTTTCGGGCGAAGTTGTGTCTTGTAATACAGACAAATCCAAGGAACCAGAGAAACAGAAACCTATTTGACAAGACCTGAGTAAGGAGGTAGCAAAGATCTTTGACAGTGCTATCAAAACTAGAATATTGGACTGGAGCCGAAGAACCGGACGTTGACCTCAGAGACAAGGCCTACCAACCTAGTCACTGGATCGGGTAACGGAGAAAAAGGACCTATGTTATAGAAGTAGGTACCAGGAGGAGAAAAACCATAATGGCACCTAATGCTGAGTAGATCAACCCTTCTGGACCATCTGGATTGAAAGTCTGGGAAAATAGTGAAGAACCAGTAGGAAAGTGATGGTAGGTACTGGGTTGGAGCGAACCTTATAAGGGCAGAAGTAGGTAATGGTAGCGGTTGGGTATCCCCTGACTGCAAGTTGTTCGCCTCGGTGAATGCATAAGTTACCGAAGAGTAGATGAATACCTGGTGGAACAGGTATCGCTCTACCAAGTTTCCTGTTGAGAATAAGCCAGATTGTACTTTCGGGTATAAGAAGGAGTCCTAAGAGATCTTACAAAAAGAGACCTAGGTGACTGGACTGACCTATATATGGTGGTAAAATTATAGCAGCAATTTCTATATTCGGCAGTAGAAATTGTTGAAATAATTTCACCAAAAATTTTTTAAAATTGAATGCCGAATTAAATTTCAATCGTTGAAATTAATTTAAATACAAAAATTAAATCAACAGTTGAAATTAAATCAACCATTGAAATTAAATTAATAGTTGAAATTAATCAATAGTTGAAATTAAATCAATGGTTGAAATTAAATCATCTGTTGAAATTAAATCAATAGTTAAAATTAAAATTAACAGTTTAAGGGTTCTCAAGCATTTTTCTCAAAGTGATTAGTTAATTAAAGAGATTATGCACAAGTACTACAATTAATTAAAGTAATACTAATAGCAATTTTGTCAAAAGTTTTTCTTGCAAAATACGGTTATTAAATTTTAGTACAACTATTATAGTTTCTAATCATCTTTTTTAATTATTGTGATAATAAAATCGATTGGCTGAATAATTTATTTTTTACCAATTAAAAATTCTATACGCCAAGTCTGGAAGTTATAATCCAAATACTCAAAGTTTTATTTTTTTGTTATAGCTAAGATATCTAGAGTTATGGACAAATTTTTTTTTATTCTTAATATTACTACATTGTTTGTACTTTATTTGGAATCAAAACCCAAACTCCCAAATCTTTCATTTACTCACATTAATTAAGTTTTGAAATAAGGCTTTCTATTTTATTTGGGACCAAAATTTTAATAAGGTAGCTGCACAATGCTGTTAACAAGCTCAACAAAATTTCAGTATGATATTTGATTTACTACAAATCGACATATGATACTGTATGCGGTTAAGGCAGATTTGGTACTATCACGATAAAACAATTATTAAATTGTGATGACATTCTTGATCATAACTTGCTCATCAAGATATTAGTAGATTATATTAGAAGTTTTAAAAAATGAATGTTTTAACAGTTTATTAATACAGGTTTAGGCCGCAAATAAGTATTTAGGTTTACTTAGATATATGTCTGAGTTTTTATTCTTAGCATTAGATTTAAAAAAATGAAATTTCTTTCAGTATTGTAAAAAGTTTCTATTAAATTTAANTAACTTGCTCATCAAGATATTAGTAGATTATATTAGAAGTTTAAAAAATGAATGTTTTAACAGTTTATTAATACTAACTAATAAATTATTTATATCCTAGCCTATATGTGTACAGTATTATATAATATAATTAATCAAGTATAAAATTTTAATAATATATTGTATTTATTCAATATTTTATAATTAGAAGTTAAATTTGTATAGAATTTTTTTTAATTTTAATTATTTAATTGTATCTAAAAGTTAACTTATTCAGGTGTTATGATGAAATGCAGTATAAGAAGCATGTTGTATAAGAATGGAGTTGTAAATAGTGTTAGTAAATATTATAAAAATATATATACATATTTTTGAATACTTAAATCAATCAATTTATCAATAGACAAAATAGTAATATCAGAAATAAATCAAACAAAAAACGGTGCATAACTTAAACTTGAAATACTTAAAATAATCCTTTGGAAGGGATAATGAAATCGGACCACAATGTCATGTGAAAATATAACCAATCAAAGAACAGTATTTGTTCAGAAAGCTATATCAAACTGGTTTAATATAAAATGAAATTGGACCACAATGTCATGTGAAAATATAACCAATCAAAGAACACTACTCAGATAACATATAACATACACTACATTGCACTCCATTCTTGGTACAGCCAAATTAATTTTAATGATTAAGTTATTTCAACAGTTGAATTAATTTTGACGGTTAATTTAATTTTAACCGTTGAATTAATTTTAACTATTAAATTAATTTCAACTGTTGAAAATAATTTCAGTTTCAACAGTTGAATTTAATTTTCAACCGTTGAAATTTACAAAATTAAAATTTAATTTCACCACTATCTATAGACTGACTGCATAGGTAATGCAAACATCCAGTGAATCAGTTGAAGTCTAGGTGGGAAACTGAAGATCAGAGGTTTAAATAAGCAATTTCCATAGTTGGGTTGCAGGTATGGCATCTAGTATGGAACCTTCGGGTGGACCACTTAAATTAAACACCAAAAGTGTATGTGTGACTAGTTGTACTCTCATCCATGTAGAATCCAGATACATAAACTGAATAAAGTATATGCCCCAAAACAGGCACTTTGAAATCAAAAAAAAAAACATCTATATTTAATTAATAAAAATCTTGTGCTTTGCACCAGGTATTTTGGTATTGAAAAAGGGGTACTTTGGTCAGTGCACTACAGTATATATATGTACATATGGGGGGTGTCAATAGAAACCAGGCAAATTGTTTCTAAGTAAATTTTTTTTAAACTTTAGATTAAATTATCTTAGCAACTATTAAACCAATCTTGATAAAAATTTTTTTATTTTAATTTTATATAGTTATAGAATTATAATAAAAAAATTTTTATCAAGATTGGTTTAATAGTTGTTAAGATATTTTAATTTAAAGTTTAAAAAAAATTACTAAAAATGATTTGCCTGGTTTCTATTAACACCCCCATATGTATATACATATGTACATACATACTATATATAGCACATATGTTTAAAGTTGTACAATATAAATAACAAATAAATATTTAAAAAAATAGCCTTTAAAGATTTTTAAAATAAAATATTCATTAATTGTACAGTATGTTTTTTATATAGAAAGTATCATTATTGTGTAGACTTATATAGATAATTTGTATTAAATGATATGCTAATACTAAACAAGTAAAAAGATACAAAGTATTTGTTAATATGAAGTTTAATAGTTAAACAACAAAGTAATAGGATTCTAATTTATTACATTAACCAATAGTAGCATTAGTAAAATATCATAAAAAGTTTTGTTTTATTATAAGCAATTATAGAAAGTTTTAACAAAATTATTAAAAATTGAAATATAATTTAATTATATTGAGTTATATTGAAAAAAATATGAAGAATTATATTCAAACTTTAAAAAATTATTAATAGATATTACAAACTTAGTATGTGAATTGTAAGTATAGAATATAAACATTCTTTAAAAATTAATGTTCAATATATTTAATATATAATAAACACGAAAAAGTTTTTAAGACAATAAAAATTTAAATTATGCTCTTTTAAGAACATAACTTTAGATTTGAATTTTAAACACTGCTTATCTATACTATATTTAATCCAGTTAAAAATAAATTAGAAATTAGAGCAAAATATAGTATAGCTATACAAATGTAATAAGCTAGTTTATATAAGAGGTGTACTATTTATCATATAATATTTTTTATTTAGTAGCCACCCCTATACATGTATAGTATGATCATTTTATCTAATTTTAATTGATTAATATAATATATAGATGTAATCACTACCTTTGACCATATGGGCCCTCAAAAGTAGAAACCAAAGAATTTGACTATTTTTTGAAAATTGACCTGTTTGATTGATCAGGTGTAAAATTTTAGGCCCAATCTTTTTTACTTAATAATGAAAGTCTGATCACTTATCGGTAATAAATTTTTGCGATACAATGGTTAAAAGCTTTTGATGCTATAATCTAAAAATAGATTTACTGAGATTTACCGATAGTAATACGGATCTACAGATCTAATAATCCTGTTTAAACAGGTTTGTTAATCATGAATAACCTAATTTTAGATTGGTTTGATTTTGTGTAACAAAATAGTTTTTGCCGATTTTCTCAAAACCCGTGATCAGCCAAATTCCTTGGTTTCTACTTTTGAGGGCCCATATATCCATAGTAAAAATTATATAATAAATAGCATGCTCTTAACTTAAATAGATCAAATTTTTGCAAAATTTTTAAAAAAAATTTTGACTATATTTACTATTTAAATACTTTTTTTTTAAATATTTATAAAAAATTTATCTATTTTTTATATAGTGCAAGAAACCTATACTCAATATGTTTTAATTTTTAAATTACTATAATTTTTTGTACAAAAGGTTTTTTAAAAATCTTACTTGTAACTTTGTAGAGCAATATTAGTTCTATAAATTTGCCAAATTTTTTTTTAAAAAACCTTTTTTATAAAAAGTTAATGAGTTTTAAAGATTACTATTATTTTATATATTAACTAACTTTAAAGTACTATAACTTTTTATAAAAGCAATATTTTAAAAATCTGACCAGTAACTTTGTTTATTATAATAAGCTCTGCAAATTTGCCAAATAGCTTTTAAAATATTGTCTCTACAAAAAGTTGATGCATTTTAAAATCATACTATTTTCTTGTCTAGTATAGGCTTCTTGCACCATATACAGTATATAATTTTTAAAAATAAAATTAAAAGCTAGATTGCTAGATTATTTTTTAAATTTTATATTATAAAAATCAAAAATTAACTTTGTATAATCCATAGATTTGAAACCGCTATTTAAGTTTATCAATTAAAATTCTAGATCTCTAGTTTTATAGAATCCCAGATATCTAGTACAGAGTCATACTTTACATATTTTAGCAAAAACCCCAAAATTTGAGAAGCAAAAAAAACAGATTTTTGCAATTATCTTAGTATCCAGTAGTCCAATTTGAATAAATTTTTTTTTAAAATTAAGCTCTTAGTAAGGCACATCTAACAAAAAAAAAAAGGCTATTCAATCTGATTACTCAATCAAAAGTTATTTAAGTAAATATTATTTTGTTATTTTTAGCAAATTAGATTGAAATTGGCCAAAATCCAGTTATGATCTATATGAGAGATGTCTGGGTTTTGGTTCTATAGTATTTTAGTTTTCTAATTTAATATAACTAGTAGGACCTGAAAAATTCTAAAATAGATAGAAATAAAAAGTAGCTATATTTTTTGGACCAAACTTATTTAAATTTTGGTTATAAAATTTAATTTTAATCAGAATTTAGATTAGTTTGCCCCAAAAAAATACTCACTTTTTACTTCTATCTATTGAGATTCTCGACTGGCTGGTATATTTTTACTATTTGGCACAGCCAGATTCAAATTAGCAACCTTGCAATTTGCAAAACCTTGAAGTATAACTATTATACTATGAACCCAATAATAAATAAAATTAATTAATTATATAAAATTAAACAACTTATTATAATTAATTATAGTCAAAACTCTCCAAGTGCATGTTTTTTAAATGCAGTCACATTAATTTCTTTTTAAAATACAGCTTTAGTTTTGGTCCTAAGCTATATAAAGTTATAATAAACTTATATTCTCTAAACACAGGTTCTTTCTAAGTACAAAAATTTTTTTTTTTTACTTAAGAAAATTTTCTAAGTCCTGGTAAGCTGCACTTAGAAAGAGTCAAATATATTTATGTATATATAAGAATTAGGATATTGACCATACAACGATTAATATCATGAGATTTGTTCTGCTAGAGTAAATGATTGACTGACATGTGCGGCGCAGCAGCACGGTTCAGCCAATCATTTACTATGGTGATATTTATCATCGCATGATCCAATATCGATGTTCTCGTACAATTCATGATCATGCTTTACAAATCGTGATTGGCTGAGTTTTAAACATGGATTGTTGTGCTCATATCAGCTGATTTTGATCATCAAATTTTTATACTATTAAAATTTAAAAATGTGCGTCAAGTCATTTGACTATAATTATATATAGTATATTGTATACTGTATTACAAACAAATAATATGTAAAATTTTTTTTAATGAAAATTGTTTTTTTTACTATATGGTTATGACACGATATCAAGAAACTAATACATATCCACAAAATCCAAATATAAAAGCTCAAACTAAAACATATAGTTTTAGTTATGAAATTATACAAGAAGGTTATTATCCTTTATCACCTATATTAGTATATACATTTCCTTCTAATAAATATAAAATACCTGATAAATATATTGTAAAAACAACCTTTGGCAAAAGATCTAATCAACAAATAATTAAATGTTCAATTAATTATATAAATAACAAACCTTTATATCATATTGAATTTGAAGATCAAATTGTTGAATCAAAAAAATCTGCAAGCGAAGCAGCTAATTTGTATCAAGATGCATTAAACAAAATAGCTCAATTAAAAAATCCATATAAATTACATGGTTCTACTCGACTTAATGGAATAGAAATTTTTGGATTACAATTACAAAATATTAAAAAGATTCGAGAAAATAAACATAGAAATCATAGTTTAAAACCTTTTAATCAGTTAGCAAATTCATCTCAAAAAATGCGTGGACAAAGATTTGGAATTATGATTAAAGATTTTGTGGATCAAAACTCAAAAACATTATTTAATTCAGAAGATAATGTTTTACTAAAGCAAGTTTTATTTAGTGTTAATAATGTACAATATATTATTAATTATGGAATATTAGATAAATATACAGAGGATCTTTGAGTTAAATCAATCATTTATGCTATGGATCGTTATAAAATTACACGAGAAGCTCTACGATTATTAACCAGAATTGAACATCATTTACCTAGAGTATGGTTAATATCAGAAATACGAGCTAAAATTACAGCTGAAATATCTTAAGCAATCAAAGTTTATATATTTGATCTTGAAGAATCAATAGATGATGAAGTTTTTTATGAAAAAGAAAATTGTAAAATAGAAAAAGGAATCTATCGATCAATAAAAGATATACTTAACTATACAATACCAGCATGGTTAGAAAATGGAGGCTTAAGTATTCAAGATTCTGTTTTAAGGATTCGACTTTCTGGTGATGGGCGTAACATAGGAAGAAAAATTAAACATGTCATAGTAACCTTTACGCTTTTAAACAATTTACTAAATCATTATGTATTGAAAAATTTTGATCTTAACCCGATTTTTCCTGAAGAAAGAGCCAATTTAATTCGAAATTTATGGAATAATTTCTATGAATTATATGAAAATCTTAAAAACTCTAATATATCGGGTGATATTTTTAAACAAAAGGCTAAAACATGGTTGCAATTATTTTTAACCCTTTCAACTGGACAATACAATACACATACCTTTAAAAAAGGATTGTACCGACCTGCAGATGTTATGCTGTACATTCACATTTTAGTTTTTCATGTACCAGAATTCTTAAATAAACATCACCGATTTGGAATGGCGGCATTCTCTTGTTCTGGGGTTGAAAAAAAAACCATCAGCACATATGCCAATTTTTTCAAAAAACTTTTAAGAATGGTGGATCTAAAGATGTTAGAAAACCAGCAATTATGGAAATTATGGACCTTGAACAACGTGCTTTATATTTTTATAGAAATAATGTTCCCACATTTTTTGAAAAAAACAAAAAATTTACGATTAAATAGATCGATCCTTATAGAATGTACTGTACTTTGCTATGAATATTTTAAGATGTACCTTAAAAATATTTTATCAATCGATTAAATATTTAACGCATATCGATTAAATGTTTAATGCATTAATTAGGCTTTAGAAACCTTTTGGATCTTATTATATATCAGTTTAAAATTTTTTAAGCGAAAATTTAATTATTATGATACTGAAATCTCATATATCAATTTCGATTTATTCTTGTAATATTATTAATTTAGTTAATGACGCGTAAATTCTAACAATTTAAGATTAGTCATATTTTAACTATTTTAAATATATTTTTTTATTCACACCATTTATATACACTAATTATATGAACTATATAAATAGTTTGAATCTTATTTTTATAACTTTAAATTTCTAAATTTAACACATTTAAGTGAGTGAATTTATTTAAATTTAGCAGTTCGAAATTCATAAATTTCTAAATTTTATAATTTTATTCATATCAATTTAGTTCTTGATTTACTACGTCTGCTTGTTATTTTAATACAAATAAGGCATTCATTGATTATCGAAAATTAGTGGATCAGAAGAGGTGGAATTGGAGTAAGAATGAAATTAAGGTGTAAAAAATTAGCAGGTGGGAATGATCCAGGCGAAGCATTTTGAAGTTGGATTATGAAGGATGTAAGTATCGCATTTATTTTTTGTTATTAAAGTGATATTAAGAATGATCAAAATAAGGAATTCATTGTAGAGAAAATTGGCAGGTACGAAAACAGAATGAAATTGGATTTAAGGGTAAAAAGTAGCGTATTCGTTTATTATTAATAATTAGCAGGTATGAATAAATGATTCGGACAAACATTTTAACTAGGCTATTGTTATGAATGGAATTGAATTTATTAATAGTAAATATGGCATTATCTTTATTGTCAAAATTGGCAGATATGAACGAACTAAACGGCCTAAACGAATGGAATTGGAGTTAAGAAGGATGAAAATAAAGCATTCATTTATATCAAAACTCAGCTATACGAATCAGCAAGAAGGAATGGAATTGGAGTTAAAAATAAAAATAAGCGTTAATTTATTATTAAAATTAGTAGGATAAATGAACCGATCGGGTTAACAAGTAAGAATGATCCAGGCGGAACATTTTGAAATTGGATTATGAAGGATGTAAGTATGGCATTTATTTTTTGTTATTAAAGTGATATTAAGAATGATGCAAATAAAGCATTTATTATGGAGAAAATTAGCAGGTACGAATTATCAAAACAGAATAGATTTGGATTTAAGGATAAAAAGTAGCGTATTCATTTATTATTAATAATTAGCAGGTATGAATAGAAAAACATTTTAACTTGGCTATTGTTACGAATGGAATTGGATTTATTAATAGTAGATTTGTCAAAATTGGCAGGTATGAACGATCTAAACAGTCTAAAACGATGGAATTGGAGTTAAGAAGGATGAAAATAAGGCATTCAGTCATATCAAAACTCAGCAGATCCCTTAAACCGTCAAGCGTACAAATATGTGCACTTAAATTTTTATAAGCCTGTTTTTGTTCCCGAATTTATTAAACCTCACCCCACCATTTCCTAAGCTAGAATTTAAGCATATTACATGCTAAATTGCTATATAATTTCCATTTCACAGATCCTCCTAATGCTACCCCCAAAATTAATCATATAAGTACTTTATAGCGACAGTGCAGATTTGTGCCCTTTATTTGAGTCAATTAAAATATGCCACACTGCGGTCATGAAGTATGCCATGTGAACTCTAGTCTATGGAGTTCACCCGAGCCGATTAGAATGTATTTTCTTTTAATTATTTAAGCTTACATATATGTATGCTTAAATAGATGGTTTAAGGGATACGAATCAGCAAGAAGGAATGGAATTGGAGCTAATAAAAATAAGCGTTAATTTATTATTAAAATTAGTAGTATAATAAATGAACCGATCGGTTAACAAGTAAGAATGATCCAGGCAGAACATTTTGGCTTTTCCAGTTCTCTAGCCAATTCTTATATTGAGGATTCAACCAGCTTATCGGAATCTAAATGGCGGTGCTCAACACTTTCACTCCGAGTGTGGAAAAAAAAACTTTTGAAGGTGAAAAACTATCCAACCCAAACGAAATTCATCGAATAAAAGAGAATTGTTACGGAACTTGGATAAAATAAGTTCCGACCAAGACTATTTATTGTTAATGAATTGGGTTTATGAAGGTTTTATTTTTATTATCAAAAATTGGTAGATGTGAACTATCTAAACGGAATGAAATGGAGTTAAGAAAGATGAAATAAGGCATTCATTATAGCAAAAATAAGCAAGTATGAATAATAGACGGAATGAATTCGGAGTTAAGGATAACAAGTAAAGTATTCATCTGTTATCAATAATTAGCAGGTATGAATGAATGATCTGGTCGGAATTATGACCAGATGAAAATGGTTTAGACGGAACATTTAGCTTGGCTATTATTACGAACGGAACTGGATTTATGAAGGATGTAAATTGGCATTTATCAAAAATTGGTAGGTGTGAATGATCTAAACGATCTAAACGAAATATGAATTGGGATAAAAATGAGACATTATTTATATCAAAACTCATTAGGTATGAATGATCAGGAATTGGAGTTGAGAATGATAAAAGTAAGCGTTCATTATTATTAATAATTAGTAGATATGAATGAATAAACCAGTCTGAATTGTTAGCAGGTAAGAATGATCCGGGCGAATATTTTGGCTTGACTATTGTTATAAATGAAATTGAATTATAAAGGATATGAATATGGCATTTATTTTTATTATTAAATTTTGTAGATGTGAACTAACTGAATGAAATGAAGGTGGAGTTAACGTATGATGTAACGTTTGTACACACGCATTTAGATAAACTTGAAATTAAAATGACGGCGAAATTTTTCGAAAAGCTTTCGAGTAATTATCTTGAACTTCTTGAAGATAAAGAAGACTTCAATGTAATTATTAAAATTGGTGAAGCACCTAACGCTAAAGTTTTTCAAGCACATTCACCTATTTTAAAACATCGATCTTTATATTTTCATAATAAATTGAAAATAGCTGATAAAAATTAAAATGATTAATTTGAAAAATATTTACTATTCAACAATTTGAAATTATTATCAAGTAAGTTATTTGTTATTTAATAGTTCTTTATACTATAAGTGAAATTACTAAATTATTTTCATAATGTCAATAAAATGAAGATATATTTATGGAGAAATAACTTTATTGAAAAACCTTGACGCATCATTTATTTTTGAGTTAATGCTTGTCGCATGTGAACTTATTCTTGAAAAGTTGGTTAAATATCTTGAAACCTTCTTAATTGAATCAAATGCACATTGGCTTCGTTTAAATTTGTTCGCATTCATCAAGAAAGTTTCCAAAATGACAAACTTTTAAAGGTACAAGAATGGTGTAATGATATTTTAGTTAAGTATCCAAATAAAATTTTTGAATCTGAATATTTTACCTCTCTTCAAGAAAATGCTATGATTTACAAATGGAGGAAGTTAAGATTTGGAATTACATTATCAAATAGGGTATTGCACAAAATCCTGATCTATCATCCAATCCTTAAGATTGGTCTAATGAAAACTTTTTAACATTAAAATCTATTTTAAAAAATTGTTTACCTCTTATTCGCTATTTTCAAATGTCTGGTGATGATATTTACGATCATATTCAACCATATAAAAAAATTATTGAAAAAACTCTTTGGAAAAATTTAGTTAAAAGACATATGACATCAAATCGACCAATATCTTCGGTAGTCCTTCCACTTCATGTGATTTTAACACAAGAACTACCACATAGATCAACAGAACTATTTTCGAACGTTATTAATGAAGAACATGCAGCAGAAATTGCATCATGGATTTTCAGATGGAGGACGATCTAGAT
>QKWP01001139.1:0-16419 GCA_003550325.1 Gigaspora rosea | reverse complement strand
AGTTATTAGGACGTAATATTTATTACATGAATGAGGATACAACTAGCCACACGTGCACTTTTGGTGCCTAATTTAAGTAGTTCGCCCGAAGGTTCTACAATAGCTGCCATACCTACAACCCAACTACGGGAATTGCCTATTTAAACCCTCTGGTTCACGCTCTTCCTATTACTACCCGTTGCACTGCACAAACGCAGATATTAAGGGGCCCCAACTCTTTTTGATAAATCATCAGCCTAAGGGCTACTTTACCCTCGCACCAATTGCCTACTGTTGTCTTCTGTGTCCCATTCCACTTCGGATACGGATTTAGTGACAAAGCCGCTTGCCCTTATTAGGTTCATTCCGATCCTGACCACCCACCTTCTTTTGGTAGTGTCGTTGTAGATCTTCACTATTACCTCCTAATTCGGGACTTGCCAAACGGGTTTCCATTCCTCTGGTTCCCTGGATTTTACGGTATAACAATAACACCATTGTGCCGTAGCTCCCATTCAAGATGGTGGAACCAAGGTAACAGGTTTTTGCAACCCAACCAATCTGAGCCACATGGTTACCGAACACAGACCTATTGTTCAAAGCATCAACAGTGGGATTCGAACTGTCAACCTGCCACTTGGGGGTGACACCTTGACCACTTCTCTAAGGCGCCACACCCTACAGGCCGATTTTTAAAATCTGGTATTATATATATTAGTACTAGGTACCGGTATGGTATCGATTAGTATTTTCGCAAATCAGTATGGTATGGATTATAGTACAGGGTATTTAACAGATCGGCATACTAATTCTAACCATATATAAAATTCGGCCTATACTATACGGGTACAGGATTTAAAAATCAGCCTGTACTACGAATACTGATCTGTTCATCTGATATGCTATAACTGATAATTTCGGGTATAAAGTTTAAACAAATGGGGTGTAAAATATCCGTATCCACAATTCTGATCACAATTCTAATGGTTCATACTAAATATACTATAATTTCACTTTATCTGGATCATCGATCAACCAAATTTAGTTTCGTCGGGATTAGAAAGTTGTTTTTCATTTTCATCATATTTTTTACAAAGAGAAACTTGGCATGATCATGGTTCAGAAGATTCGATTAGCCTAAGTTCCATGTGTAAGTTTCATCAGACTTAGTTAACTAAGATTTTTAAAAAAATAACGAACTATTTTATTCATTCTGAATTTGAGACATACAATAGTAAAATGGATAAGAGTTTTATATACCTTAATGCTTCAAGCAAGCTATTTTTGCCTGCAGAATGATTTCAAAAAAACGATTGTGAGAAGATTAACATCAATTATTTAAAATTTTAATCTTCTTCGCATTTTGGGAGTTTGTAATATTATTTATTTGAGTTATAATTTCTTTAAGATAGAAAAAATCTTTGCTAAATCATGTTTTTATAGTCTTAGAATAATTGAAAATAACAAATAGAAAAATTATATTGTATAGTACCCCGCGTTTTCGGCAGAATTTCACTATTTCTTTTTCGAAATTACGCTGCAATTAAAGTATTATTTATGTGTTATCGTTATCGTTATATACACCTAATCTCGTACTTGACACACGAATTAATAAAGACATTGTTAAACCATGATAACTTGTGATTCAGTGATCAAACTTGGAGGATTTGTATTGCAAATGATATAAATTTGAACACAGTCTCACGAATCGTGATACTGTGTTCAAATTAGGGATTGGAGCCATTTAACCGTTTAAAAATTGCTCTATAGTTCTGGGCAGAATTATGTTGGTCGTGGGCCGGAATTATTTAACGCTGGCCAAATTAAGCGGTTAAATGGTTAAACGATTAATTAGGAAAAATTTTAGGCGGTCCAATCCCTACTCACGAATTATCACGGTATTGATAATTGCAAAACGCGTACCAGACTATAAAAAAAGAATGTAGACTTTTGTAAAGTTCAGAAACTCCGATCTAGAATAATCAGTTATATCGTCCTTCTTATAGCTGTTTTCAAAAAGATGTAAACGGGCCATATCATGGGAAATTCACAGGATTTCCTGTTCTAATCGGAATTTTAATTTTTACTAATCTAAATTTTTGAAACCTGCTGTAATAAGATATGAGAACTGATCTAGGAAAATGTCATTCTGGGGATTCTGGAATTCACCCAATTGATTAATGACGTCTGCCCTAATTCTGAAAAAAATTCTTTAGGGCATAAATTAAGAATGACGTAATTAATCAATCGGAGATTCCCAGAATGACATTTTCTTAGACCAACCCTTATATGTTTTATTAAAGTTAGGATTCCGTTGTGTAAAGCAGTAAAAGGTTCTGTCAGAATAAAAGTTTACGTATCAAATTTAAATATGAAAAATAGCCATTAATTATTATAAATGTTAAAATGAATTTTTTAAATTGATTTAAACCTTTTTTTAATAAAAATTTATTTTAACAAATACATAATTTTTGGTCTAAATGTTTTTTTATTTTAAACACAGTAAAAAATCATAAAAAAATTACATTTTTCATAAAAAAAAAAATAATAATTAATCATCAGTGATCTCGATAGACTCAATCCTTTGGCTGATCTCTTCCTCGGCGATCTTAGAAATAGAATTTATGTCTTTTGATCTTAACGCTTCCGTTATCTTTCTGGTGTTAATCGATTTACTCGTGTACACATCATTTGGATGAATCTGTGATTTAAGTTCTTGTTTGATATTGTCCGCTTCAAAAAATTGCTTCTTGACCACATTATCATCATCATCATCATCATCTTGTCCCATCTCTTCAAGCCAATTTCCAATTTTTAGATAAACATTTGTTGCCGTTGGTCGTTTATTTAAATCAGGATCCATACATCTTTTGGCAAATTTTACATAGCATTTAGGTGTTCCCTCACCGAATCCAGGTCGTTCACCTCGACAAATTCTTTTTGAAAGTTTTGTATCAAAAGGAACACCATCAAACGCTCTCTTTCCCGTTGCTAACTCCGTCATAATAATACCGAAACCGTAAATATCCGCCTCTTGAGTGAATGGTTCTCCTTGTAAGACTTCTGGAGCTACATACGACAAAACACCACTGATCTCACCTTCTTGTTTAATATCAGATGATGCCGAAAGTCCCAAATCAGCGATATATGCACTGTGTAAATTACCTTGCAAAATATTACCGGAATGCAAATCTCGATGGATTAATTCTTGAGAATGAATTGCTTCAAGATCAGAAGCGATACAAAATAATATATTTAATTTATCTTTCCATGCCAATTGAGATACAGTTTGGAGATTCTGACGTAATGAGCCTTCATATGCATATTTCAAAACAATAATATAATCTTTAGTCATATCGTCTCTTGGTACTCCATAACATTCTAAAAATGATGGATTTTCATAACCTATTTCACAATAATACTTCAATTCTTGAATGAAGTCTTCAACATTTTTATTCGAATTGTGAATAACTTTAAGTGCAACATCATTATAAATATAATCATTTTTATTAAGCCAATTTGCGTAAAATACAGTAGCAAATCCACCTTTTCCTATTTCTCTAATATATTTGAATTCATTGTAATTTATCCATGATATTTTATATTTTTCATCGTTTAAAATATTTTTAACACCATCTTCTACATCTTCATGCGAAATTTTATCTATTTTTTTAAGACTTCTTACTTTTCGATACCAATGATTAGCCCTTTGAATATCTCTTTGTACTCCAATTCCATTTCGATAACATTCGCTAATATTAACAATTCCCCTAAAATCATTCATATTAGCGGCCTTTTTGTACCATTCAAACGCTTTACGTTCATCTTTTATAACTCCTGTTCCGAAACGATAACAACCACCAAGATTATTCATACCCGTAGCGTGCCCCATATCAGCAGATTTTTGATAATAAAAGAATGCCTTATATTCATCCTTTTCAACTCCGATTCCGTCACGATAACAATTTCCAAGTGCAAATATTCCATCGACAGAACCCATCTCTGCGGATTTTTAATAATAAAAGAATGCCTTATGTTCATCCTTTTCAACTCCGATTCCGTTTTCATAACAATAACCAACATTATTTATTCCGTTAACGTTCCCCATCTCAGCAGATTTTTGATAATAAAAGAATGCCTTATGTTCATCCTTTTCAACTCCAATTCCAAAATGATAACAATAGCCAACTTCGGACATTGCAAGCGCATCCCCCATTTTAGCAGATTTTTGATGGTAATCAAATGCCTTGCGTTCATTCTTTTCAACCCCGATGCCGTTTTGATAATTCCATCCAAGTTCGCGAAGTTCAGTGGCTGTCTGACTCATGTTAAAGGTGTGTATCAACAAAATTTAATTTTATAGTTTGCGGTTACTCGGTTCTTAACAAAAAAAAAATCAATCTTTATTCTTTCTTTATTCTTTCTTTATTTTTTCTATGGTTTTCTTTTTTTCTTATTTTAATTTTTCATTTAATTAATTAATAAATCTAAAATTTAAATATACGAATAAAATTATTTGCATAATTTTAATTAATACAACATATTACACGAATCCAAAATAATATTTATTGTTTACAAAATTAGATTCTTTTTTTAGTGGTAAAAATTATAGTCGCCATCATTACTACATTAATGAGTTATTAGAGAGTTATTAGAAAGTTAATAGAGTTTACTAAACTTACAAGCTTTAATCAAAATTTAATCAAAAAGACTAATAAAAAAATTTGATCAAGAAATGAAGCTTATAAAAATTCCCTTAGTAAGGCACTTTTTAACATATATAGTTATTGGATGGCAAAATATTAATTGCAAGCAGAGCAAATAAAAATAATGTTATGAGTCAATGAATAACGTATTTTGTTGAATTTTCAGACAAATTAGAAAATATTCATTTGTACTCAATATATGATCTGATATTTATTATCCATTTTGTCCACTTTGACCACATTACTTTTTCTCGATTTTACTCCGTAACAATATATTTAAGCATCTCTCTCAATGTGATTGGTTAGTTATATAGTTAGAGATCGTGCTACGATTAATTTGAACATGAGGATATTAAATTTAGCCAATCAGCACAACTCTATGATTATCTTTAATTCGACTTATTTGCGCGGGTAATACAAGCTCCTGGAGAGGAAATAGCCAATCGAAGAGTGCAAATTTTGACTATTCCGGATCAGCCCGACGAAGAATTCAAACACGCGTAAAAGAAGAAAAAAGCGAAAATAAGCAAAAACTAATGTTTAAATCGATCTTGGTGCACCAATTAAAAATGATGGGAATGAAATTTTACTTATATTAAGCATCACTCTAACCCTATAGCCTCTAACGTTAAGGCCCTAACCCTAAATTTTTATCTCACGCACTTAGTTTATTTACAAAATCGGAATTCCTTTTTTGGTTTGTGTTACCCGCGCAAATAAGTAAAATGCTTCAACATTTCTAACTACAAAATTGGCAATCTATTAAAATCAGTTGACACCTCAAAATAAAACCTAAGTTTACTTTTCAGCTTCATAAGTTATGGCTACATTATCCGGCAAACTCATATGATCATGAAATTATTTCTTCTTGTTATTTTTTCATGTGTTATGATGTAAACATGGTTATTTAAATTAAAACTCAGCGAGCAACTCCCTACCATTCATGATCATAAATTGCCGGATAACACCAATATTGGGCAAATTGTCGAATACAGTAATTTGGCAAATGATTGGCTACACGTGACGCAGAGCGGCACGTGATCATTTGACAAATTACCGTTATTCTACAATTTTTGCCCAATATTGTATACATATTTTAAATAAAATAATAGCGACAAATGTCACTAATATTTTTAATATTTTGGAACTTAATATTGCACAAGTAAAAAGAAAAAATATATACGACTACAAAGTAATATCACGAAATGTATTGTCATACAAAATTAAGCGGAGCTATAATATTGTGTTTAAACTTATGCAATAGGTTCGTATGCTATTACGGTCTCGAATGTGCTGCTTACTAATTAAAATAAATATCGAAATTTTGGTTTAAGAAATATATATATGGGCCCTCAAAAATAGAAACCAGACAATTTGGCAGATCACGGGTTTGAGAAAATCGGCAAAAACTATTTTGTTACACAAAATCAAAACAATCTAAAAATAGTATATTCATGATTAACAAACCTGTTTAAACAGGATTATTAGATCTGTAGACCTGTAGATTGCTTTTAAAATCTCAGTAAATCTATTTTTAGATTATAGCGTCAAAAGCTTTTAACCGTTGTATCACAAAAATTTATTAAGTGATCAGACTTTCATTATTAAGTAAAAAAGTTTGGGCTTTAAATTTTACACCTGATCAATCAAACAGGTTAATTTTCAAAAAATTGTCAAATTGTCTGGTTTCTACTTTTGAGGGCCCATATAAATGAAATTGACAAGAGCGCATCTAATGCTGAATTGCAAATTCATCATGATTAATTTATTACATGATCAATTTATTCAATGTATTCAAGAAGAATATATGTATTTTATTAATTATTCTTTTAACTGTTTTCTTTGAAAATTTTTTTGAAACATTTAAAAATTGATTAATTATACTATTTGAATTTTTTTTTTTTTTTAATTCGGCAGCCATGCCACAACTTTTATTTTATTAATTATGTAACACCAGTACAACATGGTTGCCTACTTTGAGGCAGAAATATTAAAGTGTGACCCACCCATGTGTCTTACCAATCCTTAAATATGACCTGCTATATCAAACATTTTCTCATCGAATATTCCTTTTCTCAATAGATCTAGAGTATCCGAATCACTGATTGGAGTTTGCCGCCTGTCATAACCGCCTACTTTCTAAACCCTCTTCTCCTAACTTCTCGAGTAGCAGGGTACTACAAGAAAAAAAACAAATATAGAAAATAAAAGGAAAAATAAAAGGAGGAAATCTACGAGCCTAAACGAAAAACCAAAAGAGTACAAAATAAAATGAAAAGAAAGGAGAGGAAGGCACAAAAGTAAACGGCTATGACAGCACTATTTACACCTATGCCAGGCGATAAAAATTATATAATACTGCGCAAGGAATCACCTTGCCTAAGTATTATATGTACATGTATAAGAAAATAAAAGAAAATAAACTACGCCTAAAAGAACGTTCTAGAAAGAAATTTCATTCGTATTTTACTCCAAAACATCTCACGTATCATTCATTGTTTATCTCAAAGGACCCGATTTCACTCGTGACTTGAATCCGATTTGGTAGGTGCGTTCCTGATTCGGAAGGAGTAAACACTACCGATCTTTTGAAGGGGGTAAGCTGAATCGCCCACTTTTTGAAATTTCGAAAAGTCCAAGGGACGTTATAAAAAGTACCAAAACAAAAGGAGTTTGTAGGAGTTACACTATATAGTATATTTAACTAGATCTCTACTTCTATTTTCATATCCATAGAACTTGACAAAGCTCCAGAGTTTCTCTACCACTTCTTCGCTCAATAGTGCCACAGCCCGCCAAGGTGCCTCGCTTAAAAGTCTGCAAGTCTGTTTCATCTCTATTTCATGTGCAGAACATCCAGTGAATGGACTTTGTACCCGACAGCAGCTTGGTGAAGTTTTGTTGTATTTGGATATACTAACTATAGAGTTCTCGTAGGTCAGTGTTCTTGAAATTTTTGGTATGAGGGATCATTGACTAAAGCATATTTGTTGTACTATTTGAAATTATGTGTATCTAAATCTAATTTATATTTATGTTGAATTAAACTTCACATTGCCAATATATTGATTTTTTTCTTATATTTCTTGAAATTCCATAATACTGTATTATAAAGTTTTCAATCTATATTTCTAGGCCTTTAATATCAAATATTAATTTCAAAGAATCTCAAAACATAATAATCGTATACCAGTAGAGACAAAATGGGAGTTCTGGCACAGAGGCATCAATCTTGCATATAATTTAGTATTTGCATCATTAAATTAATAATTTTTATCTAGAACACATTAATTTACCCAAATTCATATCAAAAAGGATATCATATTTTCCGATATCAATCTTGCATATAATTTCGCTTTTGCGTCATCAGTTCAATAAAAATTATCTAGAACACATTTATTTACCCAAATTCATATCAAAAAGGATATCATTTTGTCATAGTGGGTATAAATTTGTATTTGTGTCGTCACTCGAATGACGATAAATTTGTGTTTGCGTCGTCATTCCAGCATAGTGATATTATTTTTTGTATATCTAGAATACAATCTTTTGCTCAAATTTATATCAAAAAGTTAACAATTAATTATGCTATCATTTACGCATCAAAAACCACAATCAGTATACTATTATTGTTTTATATCTAGAACATATTCTTTTACCTAAATTTATATCAAAAAGGATACAAATATTATTTGTTATAGCAGAATTCATTCTAAAGTCGATTCTTCACTACTTACTGGCCCAGCTAAAACTAATAAAAATTTCAATATATATAGCTAAGTCTAATAAAAATTTTGATATATATAGCTAAGTCTAATAAAAAATTTATACCAATATCAAAAGTCTAATAATAAAATTTCGGAAATATAATAAGACTAATAAAATTTGAGCCAGGTTTTTTACTTATTGAGAAGACATTTTAAAAGCCTTAGCTCGTAATCTATCATAGTACCGCACTATATAGTACAATTTTGATATATTGAAATAATTAAACAAAAGATTTTATAAATATTATATATTAAATCTATTATACTTATACTATATACATGGCTAGAAAAGATAAAAAAAATCAAACTTGTAATCGATATGGCCATACATGTGCATCACTACAAATGCTTCGAGCTCATCTTAATAGAAAAAATCCATGTCAACCCCAAATTATTCCTACTACAAATCTAATTCCAATTCCACAAATCGATTCAGAAGCAGGTGATGATACAAAGCATCAAATTTCTGATTTTTCTTTGGATCAAGTCTCTGACTCTTCTGGCCCATCCAATAAGAATACTATGGATTTAGATAAATATTTATCTCGAGAAGAATTTGAGTTTCTCAAAACATTAGACCTAATAGAAAATAATGCTTTATTAGATACTGGTATTCACTTTATTCAAATTAGAGTTAGCGATCCAGAAAGACCTCATGATAATTTTAATTTATTAAGTAATTGGGAAGCCATAGTTCCATCTATAAAAAATCTGGGATATGTATTTATTAAACCAATATCTGATCATAAAGAGTATAATGAAACACCATATATGCCTCAATTATTAGCAAATGCTAGAGATGAAATTACAAGAGTTCTTAAAATTGAGCTTAATAAAAAAGAGTATATAAAGTCAGCATTAGTTGCCCTTTGCTATTATGAAAAAATAAACAAATTGCTAAAAAAAGAAGATAAGGAAAATAATATAATGTATTGTTATCACAGAAGTAAAATGCATTCTCTTTTATCAGAAAATAATATAGATGACCATATATCTCAGTCAGCTTCAGAAATTGATAAAGACATTGAGGAAATGTTAAAAAAGGACCCCGGACATCTCTCATATAGGTCATAACTGGATTTTGACCAATTTTGATCTAATTTGCTGAAAATGAAAAATCTATTTATTTAAATAACTTTTGATTCAGTAATCAAAATTGAATGAACTTTTTTTTGTTAGATGTGCCTCACTGAGAGCTTCATTTTAAAAAAAAGTTCATTCAAATTGGACCACTGGATGCCAAGATAATTGCCAAAAACTGATTTTTTGCTTTTCAAATTTCGGGGGTTTTTGCTGAAATGCGTAACGTATGATCTCTGTACTACATGTCCAGGTCCTGTTAAAAAGAGGATCAAATTGGCGATTAGTTCGAATAGAAAAATTATATATTGAGGCTTATACTTATTGAAGAACAATTAGCGGGTCATATATCTCGACTCCTAAGAAGCTTGCCAATACTAATGCACCATCAATCCAGATAACTCTCAAACAGGTGATGCATGTGTTTAAAATATGCTTTAGGTGCATATTTTGCATGCAATAGAGGTGTAACTAAAAATCTACAACGTCTTTCTGTCCTTCAACCATATCTGGATATAGTCAATTTAGATGGAATCCCAATGCCTACACCAATTTGCTTGCGTATATTCAATAAGATAGAAGAGAAGAATTCTAATATCTCTATCAATATTTGGGGGTGGAAAAAAGAAAAAGCAATACCAAAAGCGGTAATAGCTAGCAAAAATTATAATAGAGAACATATTATTGATCTCATAGCTCTTACAGATATTACTAAATCTGAAGATAAAAAGTACGGACAAAAAAACCACTTTCTTTGGATTAAGAATATAGATGTGCTAGTTTTCAAAGATACCACTCATCATGGTAAAAGATATATTTGTAAAAAAATATACTATAAGGGCCATGTCATTAATCACCTGATTATTTTTTATCAGAGGTCTACCCTCCTCCCTCTTCTTTAATATATATATAGTCAGGTTCCTTATATATAATTTTATTTTTTTTTACTCTCCCCCCCTAAAAAATCACCTGATTTTTGTCACTCCCCTAAGTTGGCCATCTGAAAAGTCTCTAGCCTATCATCAAAAGCACTGTTTCGGCTTAGGAGAAGCAACTCAAGAAGTCAAATTACCTACCAAGAATGTCAATGACTTTGAGAAGTTTAAGAACTATGGATAAATGATCAATGCTCCATGTGTTATTA
This sequence comes from Gigaspora rosea, assembly GCA_003550325.1. NCBI lineage: Eukaryota > Fungi > Glomeromycota > Glomeromycetes > Diversisporales > Gigasporaceae > Gigaspora > Gigaspora rosea. Next base: position 5,743 of record QKWP01001139.1, on the reverse strand, counting down.
TAGCTGACTTTGAGGCTGATAATAAGAAATGTGATGAGAAATATGGAGGGCAAATGTGTAAAATTGCAGAGCAAAAGGCCAATAGCTTTTGTTATCTAGTTCACTGGATTGATACTGGAGAAGTATGGGGCCCATTCCTATATAGAGAAGACAATGCTACTCAGGAGTTTGTCAAAAGAATCGATAAGGAATTGGTCGAAATTAATAGAGTTTTAGCTATAAAACATGATCGAATTGAGACCGACAAAGACAAAAAGAAATTCAATGAAGCAGATAGTTGTTGGATATGTAAAGAAAAATTCATTATAGATGAAGATAAAGTCAAAAGCTTAGAAAATAAGGCATCATGGCTTAATAATAAGCTAAAAAATACCGCAAAGAATTCAGAAGATTATAAGATCTTAACAAAACAAATTGACAAGATAACTAAAGATATTAATAAAGCAAAGTCTATAGACATAAAGGTTTGGGATCACTATCATATTACAGGTGAGTTCCGAGAAGCCGTTCACAATGCCTGCAATCTCAATCTTCAAATTGAACCCTGGAAGACGCCAATTCCAGTTATCTTTCATAACTTCCGAGGATATGATTCTCACTTGGTTTGTGAATCTGTTAGAAAATCAGTTAATGCTCATCAGATAAAAGTCATAGCCGAAACATTTGAGCGATACAAGTCTATGAAGGTGGGTCAGCTTAAGTATATAGATAGCATGCAGTTTATGAATAATAGCTTGGCAAATCTTACAAAAAATTTGGGTACCAACCATCCTATTACAAGCTAGCACTTTAAAGACTATTCTTTAGATCAAATTCACTAGCAAGTCGTAAAGGAGTTTATCCTTATGAGTATATTGATTCACATGATAGATTTAAGGAAAAAGAACTTCCTCCTATTCATGAGTTTTATAGTACTCTTAAAGGCAAGATTTCACAAGATGACTATCAGCACGCTCAAAAGGTATAGGAAACTTTTGGTTGTAAAAATTTAGGTGAGTATCATGATCTCTATCTTAAAATTGATGTACTTAGTCTTGCAGATATTTGGACCCAATTCCGAATGACATGCATGAAGTATTATGAGCTTGATCCTAGCCATTATATTTTAGCACCTGCACTAGCTTGGGATGCCATGCTTAAAATGATGGGAGTTAAAATCGAGCTCTTTACAGATATGTCTATGCATGATTTTATAGAAGATACTAAGCGTGGAAGTATAGCTATGGCAGGTCATCGATATTTCAAAACCAACAATCCTAAAATGGGTAAGGCCTTTAACCCATCTAAACCAACAACATGGATAAGCTACGTTAGAACCCCAGACATGTATTACAGAGGTCATACGTTATGCATTTTAGCAAAAACCCCCGAAATTTAAAAAGCAAAAAATCAGTTTTTGCCAATTATCTTGGCATCCAGTGGTCCAATTTGAATGAACTTTTTTTTAAAATAAAGCTCTCAGTAAGGCGCATCTAACAAAAAAAAGTTCATTCAATTCTGATCACTGGATCAAAAGTATTTAAATAAATAGATTTTGTCATTTTCAGCAAATTAGGTTAAAATTGGCCAAAATCCAGTTATAACCTATATGAGAGATGTCTGGGGTCCTGCTACGTTGATGCTAATAATCTTTATAGCTGGGCCATGAGTCAGTATTTGCCTATTGAAAATTATAAATAGGAAATAAGTCGTAAATATCTTGAGGATAATCCAAACGAGCAAAAGAAATATCTTGAAAAGATTCTTAATACTAAAGCAGATGCTAAAAGAGGATATTTTCTAAAGATTAATGCACATTTTCCTCTAAAAACTCATGATTATTTGCGTGATTTACCTCTAGCTGTAGAGAATATGGCTGTAAGTAAAAATATGTTATGCCCTTATACTACAGAGCTTGTAGATAAATTAGATGGTAGACGTTTCTCAGCTACAAAAAAATTAGTATCTCATTTTGGTCCACGAAAAGAATATGTTATTCACTACCTGGAGCTTCAATACTATGTAAAATTAGATATAATAGTAGATGAGGTAATAGAAATTCTATCTTTCGATCAAACTAACTAGCTTGCACTCTATATTACTTTAAATACTAAAAAGCAACAAGAGGCTAAAAATGCTTTTGAGAAAGATTTCTTTAAGCTTATGAACAATTTAGTTTATAGCAAGACTATGGAAAATGTTTGTAAGTATCAAGATGTCAAGCTCATGGCTATAAATAATGAGCAAGATGAAAAGAAGTTTATTAAACAGATTCGCAAACCCTCATTTAAGTATGGTCGATGACTTGGAAATACTTTAATAGGAGCACATATGGGAAAGGCTAGTGTGACTCTTAACAAGCCTATTATTGTCAGAGCATCAGTTCTTGGCTTTAGCAAACTTTTAATGTATCGTTTCTGGTATGGGTATGTAAAAGAAAAATATGGTAATAAAGCCCAGCTTGGATATATGGATACAGACTCATTCATATTTATAGTTGAAACTAAGGATATCTATAAGGATATGGCTGAGCATCCTGATCTTTTCGATCTTAATGACTCAAAAACTATAGGTCTTTTCAAGGATAAGACTCCAGATAGTGTAATTGCAGAATTTATACATATTCGAGCCAAGTCTTATCACTATGTTTTGGCAGATAAGTCTACAAAGTCTAAGCATAAGGGAGTTAGCAAAAAGGGTATAAATGAAATGGCTACGAATTCATATATGCCAACTTTAGAAGGGTCCTTGCTAGATGATCCAATAGATATATCATTATTATCAGAGGAAAAAGTCAAGGATTTGGCTATGCGAACTGAGGCTGATCCTATGACTCTAGTTTATCGAGACTGTCTCTTTGGTAATGAAGTATTCCATGCCAAAAATGTAGGTATTCGATCAAAAGACCATATATTATCTTTGGTCGAATCAGAAAAGAAGGCTCTTTGCCCTATAGATACTAAACGTTGGATATTATCTGATAAAATAGCTAGTTTGCCATATTATCATTGGCGTATACAAGCATATAAAAATTTTATATCAAATGGAATATCTCCAGAGTTGGTTGAAGAATGAGCTTTAAGAGTTAAGCTCTCAAAAAGGTATCAAAATGAATATGTATCCCACATATCTAGAATATCCACATAAGCTAAACTAGTAAATAAAACCATCAAGACCATTTCAAATCTACAATAAAGACTAATCACGCTTTTTTGCTTTTACTACAATCACTTTAGACAATTCAGAGTCAGACCCAGATGAAGATGAAGATAAGAACAGTAGGGCGAAAAAAAGGGTTCTAGGACAGAAACCTGGGACAGAATCCAAATTGGCCTTCTAGTCCCTTCTACAATCCCTTCTAGATATATTTAATCATATATCGAATTCAAGCTCGAAATTAAGCTAGAGCCTAATCCCGTTAACTTACTCTTCTTACACCTAAATTTGGGTTTCCAACATTAAGGTGTATATAGTCTTTGTTAATGCACTGGCTGTGTTTTTAATCCCAAACAAGATAACAAAACAATTATACTATCTTGCTTGCCTTTGAAACAAGCAGAGAGCACCGAGTACCGAAGTGTCTGAGTGTGCTTCTCTGCGAGCCAATTCAAGCCTAAAATGCATACTATTTTCCATGTTATCCTAGAATTAATTCAAAAAGCAATTTAATGCTATCTAGCAAAGGACGAAAAATGCTAAGTCTCACCTCGCAGAGGTAAGATTTAGCTATTAGGGATAAGACTTATCCGATAAGAGGTGAGATTTAGCTATTAGGGGTGAGACTTATCCGATCAGAGGTGAGACTTATCCGATCAGAGGTGAGACTTATCCAATCTGGGGGAGAATATCTAAGGTAAGACTTATCCGATCAGAGGTGAGCCGGCCTTAACTTATGTTAAGGAAGGTGGGATCTAGCTTCTGAGCATACAAAAAGATATATACTATTTTGAATAATTTTATCATGAAAAGACGGAGGTAAATATTTTTATTTAAACAAAAGTTTACCCAATATATTAACAGGTGAGACTTAATAATATCATGCCTAGAAGTGATAAAAAAAATTGTACATGCGCTTGTTGTGGATATACTTTTACAAGACCAGAAAAACTTCGCAAGCATTATAAAAGCAAAAAAAATCAATGCAATATACCAATTACCCGAACCCAAGTATCCAAACAGGTGCTACCTCTCACTACTAAATCTGGTTCAAACTCGCCAACCCAAATCTTTCCTCGCAGAATGAAGTTCAAGAAGGGGACCCAGAAGCCGGTCCAGGACCAACAACTCAAACCTATAGAGAGAAGCAAACCATCATAAAATACGCTTCAGAAAACCATTTTCGATCAATTTACGAAGTAGAAGACGGGGTTATAGAAAAAGAGCCACCCTCAAAAAATATAGAATTTTTAGAAAGAAGACCCAATCCCAATAGACAACATCAAAATTTCAAATCCATGACGGTATGGGAAGGCATAGTACCCTCAACCAAAAATTCTGCATACACTTTTAACAAACGTCTAAGCAATCAGACAAAATATGCAGATGTGCCTTACATGCCACAACTCATGGATTTAACATGAAACGCAATTACAGATGTCCTCAAAAAAGAGCTTCACAAAAAGGATCAAATAAAATCAGCATTGGTTATAAATGCCACATATATAAAATATGAATATAAAGGAAACGGCGATACAGCCGATATAAAAAACTATAATACAAGTTATCACCACCCTTATCATAAAAACAACATGCATGTACTCCTTTCAGAAAATGATATAGACCAGCATTTAACACAATCTGTCAGGGAAATTGATGAAAAGATTGAGGCATATATGAAGGAAGGGTCTGGCAAAATTCTTGTTAGATTAGAAATGATATTAATTGAAACATATACACTTCATAGATCCAATGGAGGTTTCTATATTCCTACTTCTAAAAAGCTCGCCAATACAAAGTGAACTATTAATCCAGATAATAAAGGTTTAATCAATCCAGAAACAAATACCTTATCAGAAAAATGTCTTCAAGGCGCATTAGGAGCCTATTTTGCCTATCAGGATGGGCACAAAGAACATCTTGAACGAATTTTTTGAGCTACAAAGTACAAGCCCTATTTAGATATTGTCAAGCTCGATGGAATTCCTATGCCCACACCAATCTGCTCCTGTATATTTAATAAGATTGAGGAGATGAATCCTGATATCTCTATTAATGTCTGGGAATAGAAAGAGGAATCAGCAACCCCCAAACCGGTAATAGCTAGCAAAAATTATAATAGACAACATATTATATATCTCATGGCTCTTACAGATATTACCAAATCTGAGGATGATAAGTATGGGCAAAAAAACCACTTTCTTTGGATCAAAAATCCAGAAGGATTGGTTTATAAAGATAATGCCAACAAAGTTAAAAAGCATCTATGTAACCGATACTTTCATAGTTTCCAGTCAGAAAAATCTTTAGCCCATCATCAAGAGCACTATTTCGGTTTGGGGAGGCTACTCAAAGAGTCACATTACCGACCAAAGGGGTCAATGATTTTGAAAAGTTTAAAAATCATGCCTGGATGATTAATGCTCCATGTGTAATTATAGCAGGACCCCGGACATATAGTACAGAGGTCATACGTTACGCAATTCAGCAAAAACCCCAAAAATTTGAGAACTAAAAAAACAGTTTTTGGCAATTATCTTGGCATCCAGTGGTCCAATTTGAATGAACTTTTTTTTTTAAAATGAAGCTCTCAGTGAGGCGCATCTAA
>QKWP01001138.1:125776-162748 GCA_003550325.1 Gigaspora rosea | reverse complement strand
CTATTTCACTTTTGATGTTCGTTGAAACTTTAGTCCAGAAAGTTATATAGTTAAATACACTTTATTAACAAGTTTTTCGATAAGAAATATGTTTATATTTAATAAACTTTGATTTTATTTATAATATTTAATATACGATAGATAATACAGTTAAATAATAATAATGTGTAATAATAAATAAGAATATACGCTATATAGTTTAATATCATTTAAGATATTGAGTACGTTGGTGCTTAAACTAATATTCAAGGTTCTGTACGGTATACGTTAAAAATATTGTGGTATAATTTTCGATTTTAATACAGTAATATGATTAACGATTTATAAGGGTAATATTAAAATGTGAATAATACGATTTGAATACGCAAGAATAACTATCATGTAAAAAATTCGGGTTTAAATAATTATTTTCGATTAATAAAATACATCACGTTAATTTCGTTTTTCTATCTATTTGATCACGTTAACATATTCGTTGTTTACGTGTTATTGTTTTGATTGTTTTTCGGTAGTTACGCCGATTTCTGTACCAGCCAGATTAGTGTTACGGTTCGATTTTCAAGTTTCCGATGTTCGGTTTTCTTCATGGTCCAATTTGTACGAATTTGGAAGATGATCTTCCGGGTAATTTTATGTGATACCCTGTACACGCTATTCGATACATTAGCCGTATGCAGTGTTGGAAATTCAAAAAAATTTTATGATTTTTGTGAACATAATTTTTTTTTTATAATGTTCACATCAAAAATAAATATGTTCAGGTAGAATTTAGACTTTATAATATAATGACTGACTATTTGCAATTGACCAAAAGTTGATTATATCTAAAAATAAGCTACTCACAGATTTTTTGTGTTCAAAATCGTCCAAAAAAGGTAGTTTATTTTTGAAATATATGGTAAATATAATCTTTATATTATGGCGGTTTGCAGAAAGGTGTGACCCCCGTGATTTTCATGATGATGATGCGGAGAATCTTTGATATTCTAAATAGGGAATCTAAGTTTAAGAATCATTAAAAATCCGTAAAAAATTATATAATTATTTGATCAGTGATTACATAACTAATACAGTAATTTACATATAATAAATAACCCACATTCATGTCACTTCGATTAAAAATTTTATGTTGTCCAGGTATTTGTTTCCATGGATTTGCTACGTTTCCCCTTTTTTTATAAACACTTTCTTTACCAAACCCAGAGACTTTTTCCATTATCTCTTTATTGAGTTTGTAAGCGAGATTTTCATTAGGTCTGTCAGTGTCTATTTCGCGACTTCAATTTTTTAAGTAGCGAATATTTTCTAACAATCTTCGAAAAAATGCTGTGTTGAATCAAAGTTATCCGATTAGCATCATTTGCATCCGTTACTTTGGATGAACTAACCGAATAGGCCACTAAATTATTAGGTTCTTTTGAATTAAAAATTGTTCGCCTTTACTAATATAAAGAAGTTTCATAATTTGCAATATTGAATAATTATCATAATATAAAAAAACTATTCGCCATTTCAAGTTATCACTATACGCAGGAGGAATCATGATATTTATAGAATTAAAATATAAATACAGAATTATAATATAGCGATTATACACGTATGATAATAAAGGAAAATATAAAGCGAATATTAAATTTTTACTATATATCATGTAATTTATTATATTTCAATTAAATTTTCACTTTACATTATGTAATTTGTTTTGTTTTGATAAATTATATAAAATACTGATCATCAATGCTGTATATAAAAATCTTTAAAATTCTCCAAGAATCGAAAAATCGGCCGATTTCACCTGATTTCACATGACATCATGATCTGCAGGGGTCACACCTTTCTGCAAACCGCTATAATAAATTATGAATAAGAAATTATAAAAATTAAAATATAAAATTTTTGATTTTTTATGTTCATACTATGTGGACATAAAATATAACAACATTGATTTTTTAAAAAAAATTATGTTCACTGTGAACACTGTTAACATATGATTTCCAACACTGATAGTATGATTTCCGTTAAATAGAATTGATATTAATATTACATGATTTCTGGTAAAATTGAATTATGCGATTATATTTGATTAGTCAATTTCTTTCCTTAGCTTATGAAACCGTTTATGAAACTGCATAATGATTATAAATCATCATATTAAATTGGTCTGTTGCTTTTCTTAGTTGCATAATATTTATAAATCATTTATTGCGGCTTGCAAAATTATGTGAAATCTGATTTCCGATTTCTTTAACATTACTTCGGATGACGTATGTATATCAACTAATCTTATAACAGATAAGACATATTTATACCGTATATATAATATGTATAATATGTATAATATAATTATATTAAAAAAAAAAACAAAGTATTTTCAAATGGCTAAAAATTATTATCCGGAATATGTTTAGGATGCACAATGTGACTTTTTTGTGCAACGTTAACTTTTAAAACTTATTGAAATTTCATGATTCTTTCAGTATTAACATGATAAACAAATTAATTTGCCAGAACCATGCAATAATTCTTATAAGATTAAATTTGGTACAACTCTTAATTTATTTTCACACATAATGCAATAGAAAATAAATTTTATCTGCTAAAAAAGAATCAATACTTAATCAAATTCTATACAAATGATGAATGAATGTGCAAATTATATTCTCACATAGTTACTAAATCGATATGATAAACTCTGAAACCACAACATCAACAGTATTTCTGCAAAAATTGTTCAGTCGAATATAATACAAAATGAATATGCGATCTAAAAATTTAAAAAAAATATTTAAGAAATCGGAAATCAGAAATCGATTTCTTTTTTTTTTTTTGGTTTTTTTTTTTTTTTACCGCAATAATAAATCATTACGTATGTCATTTAATTTTAATAATCACGACATTCCCATCAAAAAATTTCGCCCATATGGTAGTCGGTTTTGTATCAGCCAATAAAATCGAGTTAGCCGACTATGGGTGTTCTCAAACACCTCCTTCAATGAATCGGGTAGATTTTTAATTAGTCGCAAACTGAATAAAAAATTTGTCGTGATTATCACTTAAGTCAAAAAACCTGAAGCTGCGACCACCACTTTTTTTCCATAGAACTGTGTTGATTGGCTAAAATTTATCATTGATAGAGATTGCTCAAGCTCAGTTACTCTATCATTTTATTTCAATTAGTTTTTTTTTCATAACATGGATTTTCTACAAGACCGTTATAGCTGCCAAAAAGTTATTATGCTACTTTTTTTGCAAAACTCTTATAACGAATAAAAACGTTCAGAATCTAATAGTCAAAGAATAAATACATACTACAATCTAGCTTTTATTTAGTTACATTACAATCAGTGTTGGAAATTTCAGACTCAAAAACTGTTCTCAAGAGAACAGATAGTTGCTATAAGTGTTCTCGACCAATTGTTTATTGTTCTCACTTATGCTCACAAAAAAAAAAAAAATAAATCAATATAATGATATAATATAAAGTGTAACCTAAATAAGTAATTATAATAGCAAATTGAAATCTCAATTATAGAAATTAAATAAGAATTTTATCAGTTTCTGGTTTGGTGTGAATTATGTAGCTAATTATTATATACTTATGAGAACAATATTATTATTTTACTATTCTCAAAAAATTTTTTAATAGTGAACAGTAAAAATTTTATACTGTTCACAAACACTAATTTCCAACACTGATTACAATGTATATAACTATTCCATCGATTTTTTCTTCTTCAAATACGAAAAAAAAAATTTTTTTTATATGTAGTATATTAATTTATTTAAAAAAAATATATTAATATGGATGTTGCCGCAATGAGTTTACAGCAAATTCTAACCGCTGTTGAGATGATAAGTTATTCATGAAATTGTTAAAAGGATGATTGACTGGAGGTAAAGTTTTGTTAGTCAAGGTTTTAGGCGCCAAAATTTTGGGAACTAAAGTTTTAGATAATTTTGCTGCAATAATTTTCGTAAATCCATAATGGTAATTGATTGAAAGATGAAAAGAGGTAGACAAAGCATTGATCGCAATCTTTATCACAATTGATCGTCGTTACTTCTATCATTATCGAGGGAGGTGCTTAAGAACAATTTTTTAAACATTAAAGGCAATTGACTTTGCATAGCCGGCTAAGCCGATTTTTAAGTTTCGGCTTAGTCAAGCCGATAACGATAAATATAGAAATCAAGTCATGAGGAATAATTATCCAATCAGATGTTGAGAATTGTACACATCACATTTTGGTTTGAATTTTTTACAAGATTAATTCTGGTTATTTGTCGGAATTAATTTACAAAATTCCGACACGGAGATTACGTAACGATATCGATTTACAACAATTATAGATAAATACAGCAATACCATTACGCAATGCTGCAACTTCTGCGCAATTAAGCAATTTTTGATATAAACCCAACGTACATACTTGTACGTACAAACGTCTGAATTAAATCTCTGTCATTTCAAAAATGATATCACTACCTAATGAATGTTACCATGAAATATTTAATAACCTCCAGAGTAATTATAAAATCTTATTTTCATGTGCACTTGTAAACCGTCAATGGTGTAGAGTTATTATACCGATTTTGTGGAGCGAACCAGGAAACCATTTTAAAAATAAAAAACTTATAAACATACTTCTTTTAAGTTTAAATGCTGAAGAACAAACTTTATTGATTCCTTTTAATATTACCCTTCCAAGTTACCAAAAACCGCTATTTGAATATACAAGTTATATCACTTCTGTCAGCAACAATTTGTATGAAGGAATTAGAGATTGGCTTCCTCGTAAAAAAAATAAACTAGGAAATGAGCTTGAAAATGCGGTTGATTTTTCATTGATTACAATGCTCTTACGAACTAGTAAGAATCTTAAATATTTAAGTCTTAACGAAATTATTTGCAATCAAATAATATTTGAAAAACTTTATGAGAATACTACTATTACCTCAATTCAATTATCTAATGTCGATGATGGTTTTAAATATAAGGCAATAGATAGATTAGTAAAGATCCTTAACAAAGATTCTACTTTAACTTCTTTACATATTAGTTTATATCAGATTGAGTCTGAAGGAGCGAAAACCCTATTAGGGGCACTTTATAAAAACACTGCCCTAAATTCTTTGGATCTTGGTGGTACTAGAATCGGGGAGACGATGTTAGCAAAGTTTCTTGATAAGAACGTAACGATTACTTCTTTGGATCTTTCTAGTGGTAATATTGGATCAGAAGGAGGAAATGAATTGGCAGGTGCACTTTGCAGTAACACCACACTGACTTCTTTGAATCTTGCTTGTAATTTTCTTGGTATAGAAGGTGGAAGAGCTTTAGCAGATGCACTTTGTGAGAACACCACGTTAAAAGATTTAAATCTTTTTGATAATAATCTTAAATCAGAAGGAGGAAAAGCATTGGCAAATGCACTTTGCAAGAACAATACGCTAACTTCTTTAAATCTTCAACATAATCATCTTGGATCAGAAGGAGGAGAAGCGTTAGCGGATGCACTTTGCAAGAATATTACCTTGATCTCTTTAGATATTAGTAATAATAATCTTGGGTCAGAAGGAGGAAAAGCGATAGCAGATGCTCTTTGCAAAAACATTACGCTAACTTCCTTGGATATTAGTAGTAACAATTTTGGATCAATAGAAGGAAAAATGTTAGCAGATGCGCTTAGCAAGAACAATGCATTGATTTCTTTGAATATTAATAATAATAAACTTGAATCAGAAGGAGGAAAGTCACTTGCAAATGCGCTTTGCAAGAATAATACTTTGAGATCTTTGAGTATGAGTAGAAATCATCTTGAGTTAGGAGTAGGAGAAGCATTTGCAAATGCACTTTACAAGAATACCACGATTACTTCTTTGAATTTTCAATATAATTATATTAATAAATCAGGAGGAAACGCATTAGCAAATGCACTTTGCAAGAACAATAGCTTGAAATATTTGAATCTTGGATTTAATCAACTTGGGAAAGAGGTAGAAAAGGCATTAGCGGATGCGCGTTGTAAAAACATCATGTTGACTTTGGAGCTTGGATCATTCTATTAATCTTGAATCAGAATTAGCAGAACATTTACAAGAACACCACGCTACTTCTTTGTATCACGATATTTAATTTTCTTTTTAAAATAAATTAACAATTTAGGTATATAAATGCTATAATAAGCATCTCAAATAGCTAATATGCAATTATATGTAACAAAGTAAATTATTAATAATAAAAATATCAAATGAGCAAATGTTATAAATAAATGAAGTATAAAAACAATGTAGAGAAAATTTGTGTTAAATCTAAATCTAAAAACGGTAAACAGTTATATAATTAATTACTGACTTAAAAATGGTTTTAGTACGATTCCAAAAGCGATTATCTAAAAAAAAAAAAATCTACATACTTCTGACAAAATCGATCATTATAGCTAAATTTTAAGAAAATAATAATCAGGAACTTGAGTTAAACGTGTTTATATATTTTAAAGAGAGAATATTTATTAGATGGGAGGCAAACTTATAAAACTTAACTAGTGTGTGATACGTGAATAATCTAATCGAAGGTTAATTTCTATTTAATAACATGTTTACCACTATCTAAGGCCACACAAATTTAATTTTCTGTTTAACATAACAATAGTAGTTAATAAGATGGAGAAAGCTAAAATAAAATACACTAATGCTGAAGTTTTGGGGTCTTGATTTGAAACTATAAGCCCTGCTAAAATCCACATATACTCTATAAATATGAAATCTACACCCAAACCCTACCCTAACCCTATAAGACAAAAACAAAAAAAACATCCAAAAAAAAATTTAAAATTTTATATCAAAATAGGTCAAAACTTCAGCATCAGTCAACTTCAGCATCAGCAGTGACATATATTATGTAATACAATTATTGCAATTTTATTTTTGTATAATAATTATATAACAATTTATATTAACACTATAGTTCTTACCTGGGTTGCAAAATAGTCAAAATAGCAATTCGGTCAAATTCAGGTTGAATACTTCTGGCTCGAGTTACAACCCAGGTTAATAAGTATGTGTTATATCCATATATCGGATAATAACTAATGATCTTATCATATTTCTATACTATTTTTTCAATTAAAGTTACGTATTTTATAAGTTTAATGTTGTACAGTCACTTAGAATCCAAATGTATTAAAAACCTTCCTCCTGCACCTTGCCTAAATCAAGGCTTCCGCCTGAAACATTCCCTATTATCATTCCTTCAATTGCATTCCTATCAGGCTAGAAGATCTTGATAATAATCAATCAGATGCCTGGTGTTAACGTCCATAGTTATCATGGTATGTTGGATAAATAATCTAAATACTCTATATAAATATTTAAAAAAATTGGTTAAGTTCAAATAATATTAGTCAAAAAATACAAATTCTACAAAGATGAAAAACATAATTCAAATATTATTTAACATTATACGACATACCCATTCAACTTTTAATTTAACGCCCTTAAATAATTCTATTAAAATCGTGAAACGTTTATTAACACCCTATCAATATGATTCTGAAACTGGAAAATATTTTTCTTTTGTTTCTAATACAGATCCTAGACCTGAATTTAGTATATTTTCTATCAAAACTGATGAAGAAACCGAAAAACCTATTACAACTATTCTTGCTACTAATTCCATCAAAATTAGCGTATTTTCATAGCTTTTCCATGATAAAGAAATATATCATTTTTATTATTTGGTACATATATATTAAAAAAGTTTCCTTAACTTTATAAAATATCATATAAATTAATTACTACATTCCTCTTGGTATATAGTAATTGATTTATATGGTGAATTAAAATTTCAAGTTAATGAGAGTCTAGAGATGGTGTCTAAATTAATATCAACTGAAAATGAAAACTTAAATGTATAATTTGACGACATTTTTAGTATAACTATAGTATGCATTCATTTATTAACACCTCTTTTAATATCTGATATGTGCAAAAAAAAAATTCTAAAGGCAATGCAGCAATGTGATTTTGCGATGGGCGGTGCGAAAATATTGTGGGAGCGCAATATAATTCGATCATTTGTCCCATGGGATCCCAATCAAAAAACTCACTTCTACGTAATTGATCGTAAGCTTAAAAAACATATAGCCACCTATACCTCTCCAACTTTTTATTATTTCCATACCATAAATGCATATAATGAAGGAGACGATATTATCATTGATTTATCTCAATACAGTCGCACCCCCCTAAGTGCACACCCCCTAAGTGCACGGTATATGAAAAACCTCTTTAAGTGCACGGCCCCTCTTGGTCCCAAACAATATAACAATTATAAATTTTAACCCCTCTAAGTGCAAACCCCCTCTAAGTGCACATTTTGGCTTTTTTTCACTATGGTCCCGAGGGCATGCACTTAGGGGGGTGCGACTGTACAAAGATGATAGTATTATTTTCCAACTGATAACTTACCTCCAAGATTTGATAATGGTAGATTGCATAGGTATAAATTGTGCAATATTTCGAATCATTTAGATAGCATAGATTTGAATTATAGTAATGATAAATTTCCGAATGCTGAGCTTGTATTTGCGACTCCTGAAGACTTGAATGTTGAACATCCAGTAGTTGATTTTTCAAGATATTATATGAAAAAGTATCGATATGTCTATGGTAAGTTAATTTATAATCTATAAGGCGAGACCAACTGGATTCTGTGTTTTACATTACCCATCCCCTCCTCCTCAAAGTCCCCCCTCTCCCTCATATTAAAAAAATTTAGATAAATATACATAGAGCTACGGTAAATTTTGGAAAATTTTATTCAGTCATGGAACAATTCGGAAAATTTTTTTTGAAAAAAAAAATTTTTTAACATTTTACTATGTGAACCACCCACTTCCCCCCTTCCGAAGGGGAGAGGGGGGTAATGTAAAATACAGAATCCAGTTGGTCTCGCCTAAACACTAAGCATATCTAAGCATATTTAAGCATATTAACTTTTTTTCATACCCAACAAAAAATAACTATAATTCAGGTATCTCACACTCACGGTTCTAATCCTCACATTTCTTTGATCGCCTCATAAAAATTGATCTCAATAGAACTGAAGATGGTTCATTTCATCATAAAACTTGGATGTACACCTAGTGAACCAATTTTTGTTCCTGCACTGAATGCTGTTGAAGAAGATGATGGCATAATAACAAGAATAGTGCTTGATGGTACAAAGAATACAAGCTTTTTATTAATTTTAGATGCTAAATCATTTAAAGAAATTGCCAGAGCAGAAATGAAACTTGGCACAGTTGTTCCTTATGGATTCCATGGATTATGGAACTACCTTGATTAAAACTAACCTGTATATTGCAATTTATTATATAACGTATAGTCGTATAGTTAGTATAGTTAAAATGACACATTAAATAGTTTTGTTTTATGAAATTAATATATTTATTTTTAATGCACAAAGTAAATTGTAAAGATATTGCATTGTCAAGTGACTTTATAATGAGGAGATGTCATTAGCATTTAATTTTAATTTTTGATAATATGAATTAAAATAATAGTCAACTTTTTTATAAAATTTTTAAATAAGTTAATACATGACGAATTGTAAATCTTTAAATAATAGAAATAGATCTATTTCTAAGATCTGTTTAATAAAGATATATTAGATTAAAGATTTTTGATATAATCGTCTGATATTTTAAAGTTTAAAAGAGTTCCGCCATCAACTACAATTTCTGTACCAGCTACCCAACTACTAGCACGTGAAGATAAATATATTACTGCACCAGCAATATCCGTTTCATTTCCTGTACGACCTAAAAAAAAAGTCCTTTAAGTATTAAAAGGAATGAAAGATATTTAATGATTTTTGATCTACCTTGAGGAATTTCAGTGATAATAACGTCGTGCATATCATGAAGATATTGTTTTACAGGAACAACTCCAGGTGCAAGAATATTAACATTTATTCCTCTTGGACTATTTGAAATAAAAAAAAATTCTTTAAACTTAAAATAAATTTTAAAATAAAATTTTTTAAAAACTAATTATATACGTGAGATGAACAGCCAAATTTTTCGCAACACTATGTACAGCATGCTTAGAAGAGCAATAAGGCAAGGAGCAAGCTCCGCGGACTTGCGAAAACTTCAATTGACCATCACCAATACCTGATAATACAAAGGAAAATAAAATTAGACTCATAAGATAAAAATAACGATCGGTTTAAAAATTAGCTACCAAGAATGCTTCCAGTTATAATCACTCTTGATGGATCAATTGGTTTATTGCTAGCTTTTTCAAGCAATGGTAAGCAGCTAATACATGAAAAAATTTAATATTTAATAATATTTAGAGTATGCTATCACAACTTATATCTATATATGATAATATTTCTTACGCAATTGTCAAGTAAAAAACACTTTTAACTTGTAGATTATACATATCATCCCAGACTTGTTCAGGGAAATCTGTCAAAGGAGCATTAATGCCTACCAGACCAGCATTATTCACAAGAATATCAAGTTTTTCATTGCCTAATTTTTGAAAATCTGCAGCAAGTTTTTCACAAGCTTCTTTAGAAGTTAAATTCGCTTCAATGCTGTAGCATACTCCAGGTCCCATTTTGGTTAACTCTTCAGCAGCTTAAAATAAAAATTATATGTCAAATTATTTTAATTATGAAAATTGGTTTTTTTTTAATTATGAAATTTTAACATAATAATAATAATAATGAAAATAATAATAATATCAAATTACTTTCTTCAAGGTTTTTTTTATTTCTCGATGCAATATAAACTTTAACACCATTCTTAACAAATGCTTTTGCGATCATTTTACCAATTCCTGTTGCACCACCTGTAATCAATGCTGTTTTACCTTTAATAGAAAATAAGTTTGTAATTAATAAGTTATCATCCATTGTAATTTTTTTTTTTTTTTTTTTTTTTTTTTTTTTTTTTTTTTGTTTTTTTTTTTTTTTGAAATCTAATAAGTAAAAAAATTTTTTATATAATAATATTTGTGCCGGTAATCTTAAATAAAGCCTGAATGCGTGTTACGTACATATATCAGATATGTACTAATCAAGATTTTTCTTGATGATTTTAATTTTCAAAGTAACACGAATATCAAATCATTGCAGTATGTTACGCTAGTACAAACACTTATCCCACTAACTATTTTACCCCTGTGACATATAGGGTGACAAATAGGCATGTTATACAAAAACATTTTCCTAAAATTCATCATGTGAAACCATACGCCCAATCAAATGCTGACACCATTCTAGATGGCGGTTAACCATACCTCCATTATGCAAGCATGACTACATCCCTGGTACACGCCTGATGCTTAGGTTTATAATAAAATTTTGTTAAATTTTATATAACATATTATAAACTGGTTTTTGCTTGACTTTCTTGTTTTCTTATATATAGTTAATAAATATTATATGACCAAATACTAAAATCTTTTTGGTTATTATATATATATATGATGTGAATTATTTATACTATATAAATTTTTAAAAAGTGAGTATGGCCTAATCAGTATTTTTGATAAACAACAAATATCAGTGGAAAATGAAAAATTTTGTCAGATAAATTTTGAAAAATTGACTATAAATACCTAAAAAAATTTCATGCCACTATTTGCAAAAATAATCATTGTGAAAATCTGTATATGTATTATGTTAGGCCATGCAAAGTTAACTTTTCGTTTTGCATAACCCGCCGACCCAATTTTTCAAAAAAATTTTTTTTTAAATTCCTTTTGTGCCAAATATTCCATTTTTGCCATTTAATGTTTTCTCCGGTGTCATCTGAAGACGACCTTAATTTTCCGGAATTACCCGATAGATCCGAAAAAAAATCAAAATTTTCTGATTCCGGAACACCATGTTATGCAAAACGAAAAATTAACTTTGCGTGGCCTAATGTCGTAACATGACATTTTTTTATATGTCGCACTTGATCGTACTGACCCTGCGCGTCATCACATGTCACGCAGCTATTCTTATTGTTTTCGCGTATTTGTTGGTTTGATTAGTGTAGATCATCCAATCTTATTTGCGCGTAAATATACTAAGTGCCTGAGATAAAAATGTAGGAATAGGGCCTTAACGTTAGAGTATATAGGGTTAGAATGATGCTTACTATATGTAATCTTCATTTCCGTCATTTTTAACTAGTGCACAGCACAGCATAGTGGAAGTTCGTTTTGATTGGTTGTTAAAATATCCCGGAAAAAATGTAGATCATACCTCGGATAGATTATCGGCTATACCCGGATAAAGTTTATTACTAATGAACTTTACTTTCTAAGACGCCTTTACAGTACATTTAATACAGTTTAAGAATTACTGCTTTAATTTAAATTTCACGAATTATAGATCTATATTATTTATTACACGATAAATATATTATTTTACAAAAAAATCTTCAAATCAGTTTCGCAATACATTATTATGCATACCCAAAAACACTAAACACTACCACTATTACAACTTTTGTATCTATAAACGTTGTATATTCATAGCCTAAATATAAACAATGAATGGTTTTAGAATAGTAATTCAAAATAGTGCTTTTTTTTTATTTATAAGGTAAACAAGTCCAGTTAAAACAAAATCTCACAATTTCACTTACTAATTGCTTAGATCGCCGAACCACCTTCCCGACCTTTCAAAATATTCACTTCTCATCTAGTTTCTTGAACTGCTGTATCTCACTGTATCTCTCATTAGCAAACAGTAGGTTTAAAGACGAAAAATAGGTTGCTTAAGTTTGTTGTTTCGTCACGTATTACAAAAAAAAATTTTTATATGGCGTGACGATTTTTACTAATAAAAGTATTTTAAAAATTACAATTGACTGTAATAAATAAATGATTTGTCGCCAATCATATTTATTCAAATTTTAGCCAATCAAAACGAACTGTGCTATGCTCTAGTGCACCAAGTTCGATTTAAAGCTTTTTCTTCTTTTACGCGTGTTTTGATTTTTGTTGGGCTGATCTGGAATAGTCAAAATTTGCACTCTGATTGGCTGTTCACAATTATTCATCAAATCACGTGTTATATCAAAACAATAGACGTGTCAAAAAAAATCCAGGAATATATATATTCGCACATTTTTACATTTTCACTTATAATTTTAATTTATTGCTTATTTTTCGCTTATATATTTTTCTATTACAATTTTTATTTACACTATTTTTTTATTTATCTACGTTAAATTATACTCTTTTTTTTTTATTTAAAAGCATTTTGTTTTCTATTTACATATTTCCATACTCGCTAATATGCTATTATTAAAAGATAAGTAACGATCTCCCGTTAATATATTAACACACAGTCTCTAAGCGTTCCTTGATCCACGCGGTAGTAGCACAGCGGATACACGTGATTCGTCTGGGAGAGACTGTTTGAAGGCCATTGGGATATATTGTTGGGATAATCCGTTGGGATGGCTTTTAGGGCATAGTCTCTCACTGCCAAGTGCTGACAGTAGGCGTCTTGTGAGGCACCCAAGGGTCTCTTCGATTACTTACAAATTCTAAAATTTATTAGATCAAAAATTGTCTCTGTTTAGAGTTTGGTTTTGTTTTATTTCTTTTATAAGTTAAAGCTAGTTTTTTACTTATAAAAAAATAAAACCTCCAAACTCTCGTCGATTGGTTCGGTGCTAATTAAAGAAATTTAATCTTTGGAAGTATAGATAGACTTTGTATTATCTTGTATTAAATTAAATTTTGTATTATATTTTTATTATTTTAAATATCGTTATGTCGCGTAGATAAACTTAATATTACATCAACCTTTATATAATTTGATGTACGAACTATATCTTATTTTTTACATAAAAAAAATTGTTCAAGATGATTAATTAAATTTTGTATTAGGCCACGCAAAGCTAATTTTTCGTTTGCATAACCCGCCGACCAAATTTTTCCACAAAAAATTTTTTGTTTTTTAAATTCCTATTGTGCCAATTATTCCATTTTTGCCATTTAATTTTTTCTCCGGCAAAATTTCTGATTCCAAGTTATGCAAACCGAAAAATTAATTGCGTGGTCTTATATGTGAACATAAGCTATTTAATTTATAGTAGATTAAAAAAAAAAAACTCCGACCCGCCAACTGGAATTTTGGAACACCATGCTATGCAAAACGAAAAATTAACTTTGCGTGGCCTTATGAAAGTTAACTCAAGTTAACTAAGATTACGATTAATTATACGACCTTTGATTTTTTTCAGCTTAGATATTAACCAAAAATTACAATTTATTAATTTTATTGGGAACAAAAGACTCAATTTTTGTGATTGCGTAGTAAAAAGTCAAGTGGAAATTATCCAATTTGATCCTAACTAAAGAAAAATAACTATCTAAAATTAGAGGTTAATAGAATCAATGAAGAAGCTTGGAGTACCAATTCCATGCTACTAGAAGTAATTGGACTAAAGTAATTTGGATGAAATTAATCTGCTATGGTTAGAAGGCATGATAGAAGCTCACTAAGAAGTTTTATATAATAACAGCGTTTATGACGCCAACAATTAGAAAGGTGTAAAAAATATTGTCTGAATTGCTAGCCACTAAAAAAATTCATGATATTTTGGGAAAAACGTAGAAATTAATGAATTGAAATTCAATTAAATTAATTTATAAAGTTGGTAAATATCACTTTATAATTTACGATAACGTGATCATTATAATTACTTAAGGAATAATAAATATAAAATTAATAAGCATTAATTATTTAGCAAGACGGACTTAAGAATTGCAATTTAGGATCAATTATCTCTTTTCTTAATAATATTTGTTGTGTATTTGGATCATTGTCCCAATGATTGTATCAGAAAAGCTTTCTCGAATTGTCATGTTTTGAATAACTCTTGATCGAATCAGAATATGACACATTTTGTGTGTTTTGAACTTAGTTTAGTATTCTTATTATTTTATTTTGTTAACTTTATTAACTACTTCGTCTGATTTTATTTTATTTTTTTTTGTTTTTTTATCATTCTTAATTTGGCATAAAATATAGTTAGTGCGATGTAACTTAAAATTTTATGAAAAAAATTCCTCTAAAATTTTGGTATATATTTTGTTTTATACTAATCTTAACAATATTCAGCTCTAAATCAGATATTAATAAAAATAAAATGCATAAACGGCCTTTGTCAAAAGCAAGTTGCGTTAAAAATCGTTGTGGTTATTAAAATTATATTAACATTTCTCACAATAGCAATAAACAATTAATAATATTTCTCTATTTAAATTTGAGTCATAGAACTTAATTTATAAAGAATGCACAGCCTTTAAATATTCTATCATCATATGTTGCAAGTTTATTTAATTAAAGAATTCGATTTTCATTTTAAAATTTATTGCTCGAGTAATAAAGCTTGTCAAAAGTTTTTAATTTACAATATGCTAGAAATTTTTTCTGTAATTTGGATAACACATTAGAAGCAATTTAATGTAGGATCCGCAAATGATATTGATAGAAATTAAAATATATGTTTGTTGCTTAATTATAAATCAATCTTCAACAGAACATATTAGATATGCGTGAATAATTTTATTATACAGTATTTGCTTGATATTTAATGTGGCCGCTAAAGCTGATATTGGCGGTCTCTATTTAAATCTACAATACCTACTAAAATTCACTTACACCTTCTTTATTAATAAAACTAACCTTGAGGCCACGCAAAGTTAATTTTTCGTTTTGCATACATGATGTTCCAAAATTCCAGTCAGCGGGTCGGATTTTTTTTTTTTTTTTTAATTTATTATAAATTAATAAGCTCATATTCACATATAAGGCCACGCAAAGTTAATTTTTCAGTTTCATTACATGGAATCAGAAAATTTGGGATTTTTTTTCGGATCTATCGGGTAATTCCGGAAAATTAAGGCCATTATTGGGTGACACCGGAGAAAATTTAAATGGCAAAATGGAATAATTGGCACAATAGGAATTCAAATAAAAAAAAATTTTTTTGGAAAAATTGGGTAGGCGGGTTATGCAAAACGAAAACTTAACTTTGCGTGGCCTAAACCTAAACCTAACTCTAAAAAAAAAGAGGCATCAAAAATTTTTAAAATTTTTAATAAAAATATTTCAAGATCTCAGTTTCAGCCGATCTCATCTTTCAGGCCACATTTAATTATGTACTGAATGAATTCAAAATTATATTGATTCGAAATTTTTTGGCCTTAGATAAATTTAAATTTATCATTAATTCATTAATTTTATTATCATTAATATATATAGGTATGTACAATAAATTATGACTATAAACTATTCGAGCTAAAATGCGAATTATTGAATTCTATAAGAAATACACCTATCGCACAGTATAAAAAAACTGTGCATAATAAACAATATACGTTGAGTTCCAGAGTTTGCAATGTAATTACAAAAACCTACGCGATTGCAAAATTTTTTATAAAGGAAAAACCCTACAACTGTTATGCCAATGACAGCAACTGCACCTATACCAATACCAAGTTTGCACCTAATGAACCTGAATCAGACCCATATATATTTGATGCATCAAAAGTATTACGTAACAACTACGTACTACGTTCATATGTACAATGAAAGATTTTATTGATTTTTTCCAAATTTATCTTAGGTCGTTACGAATATTCTGCATAACAATCACATTCGAATCAAAATTCTCGCATGATCATTATATATTAATTTCACGGTTTGATTAATCAGACATGAGCTTGATCGAATATCTGCCAATCTAGGATCACAAACATATAATCTTTATCGACATTATGAATTTGAAATATTTTACAAAACGGCCATTAGTTTTAAGCCACAATAAAAACGCTAATTATGCAATATATAACCTAATTTAGTAAGAATGAGAATAAGGAATTAAATAATTTTAATTGATAAATTAAATATACGCACGCATTGTACATTATAATAGTAGTCAGATCATAGCTAAGCCAAAAAATATAACTTTTACGACTGTGGATTAACAAAACTTTCAATAAAAAATCCTACAAGAAAAAATGAAAAATGCTAAAGATCCAGTGAATAGATGATTAGGATATTGATATTTATGCCTAAAAAATCATGTTTTACTATCATTTGTTATGGTATTTGTAATCGCACCTCTACATTTAGTTGCGTTGTTTCTTGCTTTTAAATTGTAATTTTTTATGATCTTACATTTATTCTGCAATACGTATAAGGGGTGATGAAATGATATGTGATTCGTGACAAATAGGGTCGTGAGACCAATTGGATCTAAGATTTTGCTGAGTAACTGCCGTATACTGTAACCAGTGTTTCGCCCTAAACTTCCCCACAAAGTCCGAAACGTTTCGGTATCGCTCAAAATTCGAAATTTCCAAAATGGGAGAAACCTCCGAAATGGGCGAAACTTAGCAAATAAAAAAAAAAAGAGTAAAAAAAGCACATCCCAAAAATTAGCGAACCTTTCGAGAATAAAAGAAAGAGCATCCCAAATTGGCGAACCTTTTGAGAATAAAAGAAAGAAAGAAAATAAAGTAACAGAAACAGAACGCATTCAAAACCTAGTGAATAAAAAAAACCCCACCGGTTCAAATGTAATTTTATGCCCATTTATGCCCGCTATTTCATGATATGAGGATTCTCGTGATTTTATTGGTTATTGGTTTCGGAAGGTTCGGTTGGCCCGAAACACTGTTAAAGGCCACTGCATTTAGTGTTTATTGGTTTAGGAAATTTCTGAATTTTCGCCAATTTCGGAAGTTTTGGAAGTTTCGGATGTTTATTCGGATATTTCGCCCGGCGAAACTTCCAGTTTAGGCCGAAACACTCACTGACTGTAACTACTAAAAGATTTAAAATTTATCATTTTCTAATGATAAATAAATATTAGCACATACGTTATAATATCAAATATGATGCATACAGTTTGTGGACACAACGTCAAATAACGAAATGTAATTCATGTATCTACAAATTCATCGCTCTACGGATCAGTGATTATCATTTTATCAAATAAAAAATCCTACAAAAAAAAAAAAAGAAGAAATCAAAAAATTGAACAAATGGATATGCAGATTTGTGTCGGACCATCTATATTTACATCTAAAAATCATGTTTTTACTAGTGGATGTTATAGTATTTGTAATTGATCCGTACGGATAATGATCATACGTCATGTCATGCTGCACTACTTACTGATCAAAAATAGAACAAATCAAAGATAAGCAGTATAGTATTGCATGGATATAGAAGTAATACACATGCCCCGTTGGGGTGTGAGATATACTATGTAAATCAAAACTATTTGCGGTCATATAATAAAATTCATTTACGAAGATTTTCTATAGACCATAGATTTTATAATAGTTATTACAAACTTTTAAATAGATGCACAGTCTTAACGGTTCGATAGTTTTGAACAAAATTTTGCAAAGACCAGTATTATGTATCTTCAAATAAATCATTTCTTTTATTTAACATGAAAAATCCAATATAAAGTACTAAGTATTTTTCCTTAAAAAAAAGCAAGAAGAAAGGACTTAGTTTATTTTCTTTTTAATTGAAATGGTTCTATAGCTTTGTTTGTAAAAAATAATACTGTGTAGACATTTTTATGAGTAATTACTGGAGATAGTGCTTTTATCAGTCATTATGCATAATTACAATTACTCATGGTTATCTGATTAGTGATAATTTATGACCGATTGTATGATTGTGTCCAAAAAAAACTAGATATCGAGCCGTTAGCATCTACTTAAAATTTTAAAAATTATTATAAAATTTATTAATTATCGAAAATCATCATTAATAAATTTTATTATATGACCACACATAGTCTTATCTACATAGTATATCAGTATATCGCACGCCTCAATGTTCCGTGAAAATGCGACGTGTGAAGCTCTTTTATGCATTCACATACTTACTTCGCCATATGAATTGTCCAATTAAATCTAAGATTTTGCAGACTAGCACCATTTAAATTGTCATATAACTATAAATTTCGTTAAATTTTCAATATCCATCCGTTCCTGTATAAACTATACACTCATATGAATTAATTCCTAATATAAATATTGAGCCTAATTATTTTTAAATTCAAAATAAGTTATCTCCTTATCAATTATAGATTTCATAAAAAAAATTAAACCGACTAAAATAAGCCCATTTTAATTTTTGTACTAAAAAATTGCCCCAAAAGTACATACATACGTATGCAAGATATTGAATTTACCAATCAAATTCGTCGAAAAGTATTGCACTCCTTTGTAAATTTGGGAATGATTCAGTTTGATATACCGGAGGTAAGTTTTAATTAACGAATTCAAGTAATGTACTTAACCATTTTTTTTTCAAAAACATCTACGTTTATAGGCTAAATGATGCGCTGATGCTACACGGAAAACATAGTTATATTGCAAATCAGTAAATTGTGTTTATAACATTGTAAGTAATAATAAATACATATTTTTATGACGGTTTTTTTTTTCATAAACCAAAAAATGTCGCAAGAGAACTTGACAAAATTAGTCGATAGCTTCAATAAACTAAATTTCGCTGATTGTCAAAAATTGTCAGATATGAACGATTCAGATGGAATGTACAGACTCGGATATTGTTACGAACATGGAATTGAAGTTGAAAAGGATGAGAGAAAGGCATTCGCTCATTATAAAAAAACGGCAGACATGGAAAATCCTAATGGAATGTATCAAGTTGGTTATTGTTATTATTTAGGAATTGGAGTTGAAATCGATAAATTTAAAGCGTTTTATTATTATCTGAAGTCTGCTGAGGCTGGCAATGCAACAGGAATTTGGAAAACTGCCATTTTTTACTTTTATGGAATTGGCGTGTTTAAGGATAATAATAAATTTTCCGAATGGGCTAAAAAGTATACTAATTTTATTTTTTATTATACCGTTTGTTTATATTGTTAAAGATCTCAGAGTTCTTACATAAATTTTAATTATTAGAGAGTAAGTATAAAGTGCATTAATTGATCTATTTATGAGCAATTTAAACTCCAAATATTTATTTTGTGTTAATTTAGCCCGTAAGTATAAAAATGCTTTATTAATAGATAAAAATAAAAACAGCAAAATAAATTCACAAAACAAGAACAAAATGATTATTTACCACTATGTGCAAATTAATTCATTCACATTAATTTTAGTCAGTGAGTATAAAGAACATTTAATAACTTCTAAAGTAAAACCAGCAAAACAAGTTCACATAAATACTTACCATTACGTATAAATCATTTCATTTTTTGCATTAAAAATTTCATTCAGTGGGTGAGCATAATGAATGTTTATAATTTACGAAATAAAAACAGCAACAAGTTCACAAAACAAAAACATAGATACTAATTTCCATTCCGTACAAATCATTTCATTCGTACTAATTTAGTCTGTGAGTATAAAGAATATTGAATAATTTCTAGCAGTAAAAATAGGAAAATAAATTCACAAAACAAGAACGTAAATAATTATTTCCTATAACGTACAAATAATTTTATTCAGCTAGTAAGTATAAAGAAAATTTAATAGTCTTACGAAATAAACACAGGAAAATGAGTTCACGCAACGTACAAATCTTTTCATTTGCATTAATCATTTCATTCGCATTAATCATTTATTCAGTAAGTGAGTATAAAGAAGACTTAATAATTTCTAGAAACAAAATCAGAACATAAATACTTATTTATAATTCCTCCAAATCAATTATTCGCATTAATTAGTCGGTGAATATAAAGCCATTAAATTTCAAAAAAAAGAACACAAATACTTATTTACCATTCTGTAAATTCAGCGCGTAAGTATAGAGCATTTAAAAATTTTAAGAAATAACAACAGCAACCCAAGTTCACAAACAAGAACACAAATACTTATTTATCATTACAAATAATTTCATTCGAATTAATTTAGTATGTGAGTATAAAGAAATCTACTATTTTACGAAATAAAAACAGCAAAACAATTTCACAAAGCAAGAACATAAATTCTTATTTACTATTACGTACAAATCATTTCATTCCATTAATCATTTCATTCAGCGAGTGAGTATTTAATAATTTTTGAAATAAAAACAGCAAAACAAGTTCACAAAACAAGAACATAAATACTACTTATTTACCATTACGTAAAAATCACTTTATTCGCTTTTTCTAGACGGTGAGTATAAAGGACATTTAATTTAGGAATAAAACCGCAAAATAAGTTCATAAATCAAGAACATAAATACTTACGTACAAATCATTTCATTCACATTAATTTAGTTTGTGAGTATAAAGAACATTTAAAATAATAATTTCTAGGAAAAAAACAGCAAAACAATTTCTCAAAACAAGAACATAAATACTTATTTGCCATTACGTACAAATCATTTCATTCAGCTCGTGAGTATAAAGAACAGTTAATAATTTTACTACATAAAAACAACAAAACAAGCTCACATAATTATTTATTTATCATTACGTGCAAATCATTCATTCGTATTAATCACTTCATTTAGTAAGTGAGTATAAAGAACATTTAATATTTTTGGATATAAAAACAGCAAAGTCCACAGAACAAGAAATAATACTTATTTACCATTGGTACAAATAATTAATTCGCATTAATCATTTCATTCAGGGAGTGAGTACAAAGAACATTTAATAATTTCTAAAAATAAAGGCAGCTAAACAAGCTCATAAAACAAGAACATAAATACTTATTTACCCATTACGTACAAATTATTTCATTCGCATTAATAATTTCATTCAGAGAGTGAGTATAAAGAACATTTAATAATTTCTAGAAACAAAACAGCAAAACGTCATAAAAAAACATTATTATTAACCATTACGTACAAATCATTTCATTCGCATTAATCATTTCATCCAGTAAGTGAGTATAAAATAACTTTACTACATAAAAACAGCAAAACAAGTTCACAAAACCTGCATAAATACTTATTCACTATTACGTATAAATCATTTCAATCGCATTAATCATTTCGTTAGTATGTGAGTATAAAGAACATTTAGTAATTTTATTACATAAAAAAAACAGCAAACCAAGTTCATAAACAAGAACATAAATACTTATTAACATTCATTTCATTGCATTAACTTAGTATGTGAGTATGAAGAACGTTTAATAATTTCTAGAAATAACAACGGCAAAAAACAAGAACATAAATACTTATTTACCGTTACGACAAATCATTTCACCATTCATTCAGAGAGTGAGTATAAATAATTTAATAATTTCTATAAACAAATCTGCAAAACGTCATAAAACAAGAACATAATTACTTATTTACCATTACGCCAAATCATTTCATTCGCATTAATCATTTCATTCAGTAAGTGAGTATAAAATATTTTACTACATAAAAATAGCAAACCAAGTTCACAAAACAAGAATATAATTACTAATTCACAAATTACATACAAATCATTTCATTCGCATTAATTTAGTCTGTGAGTATAAAGAATATTTAAAAATTTCTAGAAATAGAAACAGTAAAACAACAAGAACATAAACACTTATTAACTATTACGTATAAATCGTTTCATCTTGCATTAATCATTTCATTCAGTGGGTGAG
The DNA here is from genome assembly GCA_003550325.1 of Gigaspora rosea. Classification (NCBI taxonomy): domain Eukaryota; kingdom Fungi; phylum Glomeromycota; class Glomeromycetes; order Diversisporales; family Gigasporaceae; genus Gigaspora; species Gigaspora rosea. The sequence continues at coordinate 140,131 of QKWP01001138.1, read as the reverse complement.
TATATATTATTTTATAATTTTACATATTTACTTATTTACAATTACGTACAAATCATTTTAATCATTTCATTCAGAAAGTGAGTATAAAATAATTTTACTACATAAAAACATTAAACCAAGTTCACAAAACAAGAACATAAATATTTATTTATCATTATGCACAATAATTTCATCCGCATTAATTTAGTCCGTGTGTATAAAGAACATTTAATAATTTTGCGAAATAAAAACAGCAAAACGTCATAAAACAAGAACATAATTATTCATTTATCATTACGTACAAATAATTTATTTGCATTGATTAGCTGGTGAGTATAAAGAACCTTTAATAATTTTATGACATAAAAACATAAAACAAGTTCATAAAACAAGAACATAAATACTTATTAACATTAAATACAAATCATTTTATACGCATCAATTTAGTCTGTGAGTGTAAAGAACATTTGGCAATTTCTAGAAATAAAGGCAGAAAAATAAGTTCACAAACAAGAACATAAATATTTATTTACCATTACGTACAAAACATTTCATTCGCATTAATTTAGACTGTGAGTATAAAGAGCATTTAATAATGTTCAAATAAAAACAGCCAAAAGTCACAAAACAAGAACATAAATTCTTATTACTATTATGTACAAATCATTTTATACGCATTAATCATTTCATTCAGTGAGTGAGTATAAAGAACCTTTAATAATTTTATGAAATAAAAACAGCAAAACAAGTTCACAAAACAAGGACATAAATATTTTTACATTGCGTACAAATCATTTCATTTACACTAATCCTTTCATTCAGTGAGTAAGTATAAAGAAAATTTTTATAATTTTACTGCAAACCAAGTTCATAAAACAAGAACATAAATACTTATTAACATTACGTACAAATCATTTCATTTGCATTAATAATTTCAATCAGTGAGTGAGTATAAAGAACATTCAATAACATTTAGAAATGAAAGCAGCAAAACAATTTCAGAAAACAAAGAACATAAAATGCTTATTTACCATTATGTACAAATCATTTATTTGAATTAATCATTTCATTTGAATTAATCATTTCATTCAGAATGTGAGTATAAATAACATTTAATAATTTTATGAAATAAAACAGCCATACAAGTTCACAAAACAAGAACATAAATACTTATTTACAATTACGTACAAATCATTTCATTCAGCGAGTGAGTATAAAGAACTATTTAATAATTTACGAAATAAAAACAACGAAACAAGATCACAAATCAAAAACATAATTACTTATTTATCATTACGTACAAATCGTTTAATTCACATTAATTTAGTGCGTAAGTAGAAAGAACATTTAATAATTTAACGACATAAAACAGAAAAGAAAGGTTATAAAACAATAACGTAAATAATTATTTACCATTACGTACAAATCATTTCATTCGCATTAATTTAGTGCGTGAGTATAAAGAGCATTTAATAAATTTTACTACATAAAAGTAGCAAAACGAGTTCACAAAACAAGAAAATAAATACTTATTTAATTTACATACAAATCATTAATTTGCATTAATTTAGTATGTGAGTATAAAGAACATTTAATAATTTTATGAATAAAAACAGCAAGTCAAGTTCGCAAAACAAGAATTATTTACCATTGCGTACAAATCATTTATTCGCCTTAATTTAAGTCTGTGAGTATAAAGTGCATTTAATAATTTCTAGAAATAAAAGCAGCAAAGCAATCACTAACCAAGAAACATAAATTATTTCATTCCAATTAATTAATTTAGCCCGTAAGTATAAAGAGCAATGAATAATTTCTAAAAATGAAAACAGAAAACGAGTTCACAAAACAAGGACACAAATACATATTTACCATTACGACAAATCATTTCATCCGCATTAATCATTTCACTCAGTGGGTGAGTATAAAGAACATTTAATAATTTTCTACATAAAAAACAGCAAAACAAGTTCACAAAACAAGGACATAAATATTTATTACCATTACGTACAATCATTTTATTCAGCCCGTGAGTATTAAGAACAATTTCTAGAAATAAAAACAACAAAACAAGTTCACAAAACAAGAACATAAATACTTATTTACCATTACGAACAAATAATTCATTCGCGTTAATCATTTCATTCAGTTCGTGAGTATAAGGAACATTTAATAAATTCTAGAAATGAAAACACCAAAACGAGTTCACAAAAATATTAATTTACCATTATGAACAAATCATTTCATCCGCATTAATCATTTCATTCAGTGAGTGAGTATAAAGAAAATTTAATAATTTTACAGAATAAAAACCGAAAACAAGTTCACATAACAAGAACATAACCATTACGTACAAATCATTTCATTCGAATTAATTTAGTCCGTGAGTTTAAAGAACATTTAATAATTTTACTACATAAAAAGCAAACTAAGTTCACAAAACAAGACCATAAATACTTATTTACCATTACGTACAAATCATTTCATTTGCATTATCAGCTCGTGAGTATAAAGAGCATTTAATAATTTATTGCAAAACAAGTTCACAAAACAAGAAAATAAATACTTATCTACCATTACGTACAAATAATTTCATTCGCATTAATTTAGTTGGTGTGTATAAAGAATATTTAATAATTTTTAAAAGTAAAAACAGCCAAACAATTTCATACGGTAAAACAGAGCATAAATACGTATTTACCATTACGTATAAATCATTTCATTCGCATTAATCATTTTATCAGCTCGTGAGTATAAAAAACATTTAATAATTTCTAGAAATAAAAACAGCAAAGGAATCATAAAACAAGAACATAATACTTATTTACCATAACATACAATAATTTCACTCGCATTAATCATTTCTTTTAGCGTGTGAGTATAAAGAACATTTAATAATTTTACGGAATAAGAACAGCAAAACAAGCTCACAAAACAAGAACATAAGTACTTATTTACCATTACGTACAAATAATTTATTCGCATTAATTAGCTAGTGAGTATAAAGAACCTTTAATAATTTTATGAAATAAAAACATAAAACAAGTTCACAAAACACACTTATTTACCATTACGTACAAATCATTTCATTCGCATTAATTTTAGTATGTGAGTATAAAGAACATTAGCAAACAAGTTCACAAAACAAGAACATTAAGAACATAAATACTTATTTACCATTACGTACAAATCATTTCATTCGCATTAATTTAGTCGGTGTGTATAAAGAACGTTTAATAATTTTGCGAAATAAAAACAGCAAAATAAGTTCACAAAACGAGAACATTAATGCTTATTTACCATTACGTACAAATCATTTCACGCATTAATTTAGTCGGTGAGTATAAAAATTATTTACATTTGGTATAAAGTTTAAAGCTGCAAATACAAAATAAAACTTTATATGTCATGTAGAAACTCTAAGTATGGAAAATGTGCACATTGTGAAGAAAACAATACGAATGAAGCGTGGTGCCTGGCATGTGACCCTGACATAGCAACACGGTGGACAAGTAGAAATAAGAATATTGATGACTGCATGAAAGCATTTCAACTTAGAACCTTTGCATATGGATACTTAATTGAATGGATTCCGTTTAATAAACTAGTTGATATTATAAAAATTGGCGAGGGTGGATTTGGTTCTATATATAAAGCAACTTGGTTAGATGGTATACAAAAAATTGAAAAAGTTGATGCTAATAACTATATCTACAAAAGATCGCGTGAATCAAATAGCATCGTTGCACTCAAGACCTTATCCGGTTCAAAAACATGTGATCCTTTAAGCGAGGTAGGCTAAAATTATATTTTATAAACTTATGTGCAATATCTGTAATATCATATTGAACTAACACTTTATATGATTTCTAAGTTTAAAAATCACATGCAATGTATATTATTTGGCAGTAAACTCCAGATATATGGCTTAACTTATAACTCAGAAACTGAAGAATACTTCATGGTATTTCAGTATGCTGATGATGGGAATATTCATAGGTTTTTACGATCAAAATTTAATAATCTTACGTGGGAATTAAAATTAAATCAACTCAAAAAGATATCCAAAGATTTAAGCAATATTCATGAAGCAGGCTATGTTCATGCCGATTTTCATAGTGGTAACATTCTCCACAACAAAGGTACTTCATTTGTCTCAGATCTAGGATTATCTAAAAAGCAGAATGAAAAAAAAGCAAAAGATGATTTTTATGAAAATCTGGCTTATGTAGCACCAGAAATTTTTTTTAAAGGTGAGGAATCTACGAAAGAAACAGATATTTATGGATTTGATGCTCTTATGGCAGAAATGTCAACTGGAAAAAGATCTTTTGATGATTTTGATACAAAACTTGCTCTGAACATTTATAGAGGATTACGACCAGAGTTTGCTCCAGAAACTCCTAAAAACTATATTGAATTGGCTAAAAAATGCATGAATGCTGATCCACAACAACGGCCCACTGCTTCATGTGTTTATAATACAATATCAGATTGGCTTGATAAGATGGTTAGTTCAAATAATAGTGAAAAACTAACATGGGAATTCAAATTAAATCAACTAAAAAATATATCCAAAGATTTATGTTATAGTTATAATGCTGGTTATTCTTATGCTGACTTTCATAATGGTATTGAATTTCATAATAGTAACTTTCTTCAAAATAAAGGCACTTTATTTGTCTCAGATTTAGAATTATCCAATAAAAATAATTCAAATGATGATATCTTTGGAGTCATGCCTTATGTTGCTCCAGAAGTTTTATTAGGCACTCAACAGTTTACACAAAAAGCAGATATTTATGGATTTGGTGTTATTATGGCAGAAATGTCAACTGGGCAAAGACCTTTTGATGGTTATGAATTTGGTCCAAATCTTGCATTCAAGATTTGCCAAAGAGGATTGCGACCAGAATTTGCACCTGGAACACCCAAATGTTATATTGAAATGGCTGAGCTATGCATGGATTCTGATCCACAAAAACGGCCTTGTGCCTTTGGTATTTGTAGAAAGATATCAAGTTGGCTTGATAAGATAGCTAGTTCAAATAATAATGAAATTAAAAAGCAATTCTTGGATGCTGATAAAGTTATTAAATTATTACCAATATCAAAACATCCTGATGAAATGTATACTAGCAAAGTTATTAATACAAAATTAATTTCAAAAATGATTGAAGATATTTATTTTTAACAATATATCAAACTAATGCTACATTTATTTATTTAAAAATAATGTTATTTGTTTATTCAGATTCGTCACAGTCCGATTCTGCTCAAATTAAGCTTGATATCAATAAAATTTGAAGCTATTGTATATATATAAATAAAATTTGAAAGCCATAGTATATATATAAATAAAAATATATTTTATTACAGTATTTTATATTTTATATGGACATTTCTATATATCTCTAGTCAGAGATGTTTAACTTATACATTTCTGACTTAAACTATGCCTGATCATATGACTTTGACTGGGGTTAGTTTGCATAGAGTTAAGTAAAATTGCCTTTCCAACTTTTTTATTAGTGCTTCAAGATAGGTTTATGTTGTTTTTGTTTTACCAGACTGATCTGGAAAAATTGTCCTTTGTGCTACTTTTTGCTATACAAAATGGCCATTATGTGATTGATTTGTCCAAAATAATATCAATAGATATCTCTAACTAGTGATATATAGAAATACTCCTTTTAAATTAATAATTAAAATTGTATTTTATAAATATAATATACAATTAAAATTATATATTCTTGTTTTATATTAAATATGATTTTAATTATTGTTTTGGCTAAACCTTATCCAAGATCCAAATATTATAATTCTGGAGTTTTAGATATACCCAAAATAAATCTCCAAATAAATAAATCCTCAAAAATAAATAAAATCTCTAAATAAGTAAAATTCTCAAAACTGTATAAAACAAAAACTCTCAAAATTTAACCTAATAAACTGTACAAAGACTCTTTCTAATAATTCCTTGTACCAACTTTTTTATAACTACTGACCTATGACAACTATACAATTATTATACTTATACACAATAAAACTTTACCTTGGAGCAACTGGGAACTAGTGTTCCAGATTGAATGTTGAGATAACTGAAATAGAGCTGAAAAAGAGTTCTCCTTTTGGGTTTGACTCTCTGGCAAAAGACTCTGGTATTATAGAAGAAGTAGTAGAGCTAAAAACTCTAAAGTTTTTATCAAAAGGAGTGGAAACATTTGTGGAAGCATACATTTGGTTGAATATAATATTTTGTATAGCATATACTCTTTCAGTCCTTTGCAAGTTGGTACTTTCAATACTTCCTCTTGGTCTTTTTAAAATTTCACCAAAAATAGAAAATCTAGCTTACCCTTTTAGAAGATCAGCAGTATTTACTACTTCCAAATCAGATTGTGCCTATCTAATAGGAGTCATCATCAGAGTGCTCATTTGCTACAATATAACCAATGAATAATGTATCAGAAATTTTTCTGGAATATCATAGAAATTTCTTTTCTTTTTTAAAAATTAGGTGTAGTTTATTAGTATATATTTCTCTGCTTTATAGTTTACATATAATACTTTGGTAAAGTTTCTATACAGTATTATATAATTTTTATGTTCACACATTCTTATATGTATTTGTTATAGATTAGTTTTTTTTTTTTGTCTTTCTCATCTTTCTTCTTTTCTTTTTGTTGTTTTTGGTATTTTGCTTAGGTTTTGTAGTTTCTCACCCTTTTTTACTCACCTTTTAAATTTCTTGTTTGTATCTTTTTCTTTTTGTCTTTGGATTAAAATCACTTCACTATTGAACCTAGGTAAGGAGGATTTAAAGAAATTAGCAATCTTGACAAGGCTAATAACAGCCGATTAGTGATTACAAGGGAGCACGTGCAAGAGTTGCATGCTCTGTAGGAGAAAAACTGTTATTGCAGTAGGTTATACTTAGCGGACATTAAGTAGTGTGAGTAAGTTTTTATTAGAGAAAGGAGGGATTTTGGTAGCAACCACTGTAAACTAAAATTTTGTGTACAAAGTTATGCAGTTTTTTTAGTTAATAAAAGCAGGATTGCCAAAAGAAAAAAAATAAATAAATAAACTGTACAAAGATATATATATAAACTATAAAAACTAGTTGCAACTGTGCTACTAAAATATTTACTATATAGTATTGCATATAGAACTATAAATATTTATAAAAGAAACTAAGTGTAATAATAAAAAGCAGTATAGCACTTTATAAGGTATAAAGTTATAAGTAGAGTTTGAAATTTGCTTGCAATTATATGTATAGTACATATAAATTTTTTTAATATGCCAGAAAAAATTACTATAATATAAATTTTTATAGTAAATTTAATTGTGTTATACAAAATTGTTAATTTGTACAAGTAAAATTTTTTTGAATTTTAAACACAGATTATAAGTATTTAGAAAATACAATAAAGAAATCTTACATTCATTCTGCATGCTGATTGGTCCTTTATTCGTAATTTGATTGGATAACTCAGGGCACATGTGTATATAATATTCTGATATAATCTATACATCAAAAACAAATTCGTCCGTTTAATTGGTCAGTGTGTGGAAATTATATACGATTCATTATATTGATGTAATAAATAGTGACTACGGCTAAGCTTATATTTAAATAGTGTAGAAAAACTTATTTTTACATATGATTCATTATATTTATATGTTAAAAGTGATAACATGCTAAGGTTACGTTTAGCATTTTTAATTGGTCATCTTCAAAAAACATGACTAGTGTGAACTTTTATTACAACGGTGAAGAAAGACGAGTGTTAAACTTACCAATTTATCTACATTATATATATAATTTAATTTTGGATTTGTATGCTTTAATGTTTTTATTGGCTGCATCCAAAAATATAATCATATTGTGAGAAAATTTTGGTCAGCCTAGGCCACGCAAAGTTAATTTTTCGGTTTGCTTTTTATATAGAATCTGCAAACTTTCGTCAGATTTTTTTTCTTTATTATTATTATTATTATTATTATTATTATTAGTTATTTTATTTAGTTTTTTTAGTTATTTAGTTTTTTAGTTAGTTATTATTATTAGTATTATTATTAGAATTTATTTATTAGAATTTAAAATATAAAAAAATCAGGGATCTGCCCCGTGATTTAATTGGATAATTTAGTTATGTGTACAATATGTCATTGTGTACTGCCTAAAACTATGTTAGTTCGTTTAGCCATTTTTAATTTGTTATCATAAGAAAATGTAGCCGGTGTATGAGAAAACTTATTTTTATATATGGTTCGTCATATTAATATGTAATAGTAACGACAGAGCCAAGCTTGCTAATTTTATATATGATTTAATTTTGGGTTTGTATACTTTAACATTTTTGATATATGTAATTTAATTTTGTATTTGTATACTTTAATGCTTTTGATCGACTGCATCCAAAAACATGATCAAATTGTAGATCAGACTATGATGATTCTTATTTAAAATTGTATTGTGACATTTGGTCATTTGAATGATTACTTTTTCATATTTTTGTAATCGATAATAATAGGAACTGAGTGTCTATTTGTTTAGATATTTTTGATTGGTCATCTTCAAAAAATATGACCAGTATGCAAAAAAACTTATTTTGTACACAATTTGTTATTTAATGGTAGTGACAGAGTTAAGCTTATATAATTTAATTTTGGGTTTGTATACTTAAAAAGAATCATATTAGATTTGTATTTCTTGCAGGTAATTTAGGCCAAGGTAATTTTTATTGAAAAGTTAGCAAAATACAAAAGCAAAGTGAACTGGCTAGAACAGCAAAGGCCACCTGCAAAAGCAGCAACCATGATTGCACTGAGGTCGCTATGGGAACAGCCGGTAGTTTCTCACTTGAGGGTTGGGCGAAGAAATAATAGAATCTGCAGCCTCGAAGCGCTACTTTGTGAAAGATCAAACAGCATGATAAATTCAAATGCATGTATGAACAGCATATGTCAATGCATATGCATTGGTGTAATCTAAGAAAAAATGATGGGTTTGCACTGTATACATTAATATTTTTGATTAACTGTGACATTTAATCGTTTGAATAATCAATATATGAATTATGATAAATCACTAGGGAATGAATACAAAGTTTAATTCAGTTTGCTTTAACAATCATGTAATATTATTAACTGTAATCTTTTATCCATTCAATGAAGTCACCAGGGTGAGTTCAAATTTAATTCTGTTCATTTTAATGATCATGCTTCAGGAGATTATATGCATTATTAACTATAGTTATTTATCCATTGATAAAATAACCTGGGTGAGTAGGAAGTCTAATTCTGTTTGCTTAATAATCATGTTTCAGGAGAATGTATCAGATATGTATAATTAACTGTAATAATTTATCCATTTTCACAGGTGTAAGAACAAGTTTAATTATGTTTGCTTAAACAATCATGTTTAAAAAGATGTGTGTAGTATTAACCGTAATTATTTATCCGTTCACTCTAAAAATATATTTTTTACATTGTAATTTGATTTTGAAAATGATTTAAAACACATGTTTCTTATAAGATCAATGTAAAAAAATTATTTTTAGTGTGAGCAGAATCATGCACTGCAGTACACTAAACTCTCTACTGGGGCGAGTACAAAGTTTAATTCTGTTTGCTTTAATGATTGTCTTTTAAGAGAATGTATGTAATATTAAATGTAATAATTTATCTGTTCAATGAAATCACAGGTAAGTACAAGTTTAATTCTGTTCACTTAAATAATTGTGTTTCAGGAGAATATGTATAATATTAACTATAATCATTATTGTTTGATGAAATCACTAGAGTAAGTACGAAGATTAATTCTGTTAGCTTTAATGATCGTGTTTCAGAAGAATGTATATATTATTAATAGTAATTTTTGTCACAGCTGATTATAAAAACAGCTAATGCTGCATTTTGACCTATTTTGATATAAAATTTTAAATTTTTGGGAGGTGTTTTTTTAGGTTTGTCTTATAGAGTTAGAGTAAAATTTGGAGATAGATTTGATATTTAAAGGTATGTATAAATTTTTGCAAAACTTATAGTTTCAAATCAAGACTCCAAATTTCAGCATCAACTATGACAATTATTTATCTGTTTGATAAAATCACTAGGGCGAATACAAATTTAATTCTGTTTGTGTAAACGGTCATGTTTCAGAAAAATGTATATATTATTAATCATAATTATTATCCATTCAATAAAATCACTAGGGAAAGTATGAATTTAAATTCTGTCATTTGATGAGTACAAAGTTTAATTCAGTTCGCTTTGACAAATGTGTATGTATTATTACCAGTAATCTTTTATCTGTTCGATGAAGTCACCAAGGTAAGTGTGAAATTTAGTTCTGTTCGTTATTGACCATAGTCATTAATCCGTTAGATAAAGTCACTTGGGTAGGACCCTAATATATATAGATAGGTCAGGTTAATTATAGGGTTACTAAAAAAAGAAATATCTGCAAAAAAACTTCAAAAATAAGCAAAAAATTACTATAAATAGAAAAGATCTGCATAAAAAAACTCAAAAATAAAAAATTCATACCTGAACTATTTATGTATATTTTGGGTCCTACCTGGGTGATTATAATCTAATTCTGTTTGCTTAACAATCGTGTTTCAGGAGAATATATATATTATTAACCATAATAATTTATCCATTTAAAACTGGGTGAGAATGAAGTTTAATTATTTTTGCTCAAACGATCATATTTCAGAAAAATGTATATAGTATTAATCATTGTTACTATAAGTTGAGAGAACATCAGACAATCGTCAATATAGTTTAAGGATAGTATGCTGGATTTTAGTTATGAGAGGTAGGTAGGGATCTTAGCTGGGTCGGGTCAAACCCAGGTCAGAAAAACCCGGGTTGGGTCAGACACGGGTCAGAAAAAACTGGGTCAGGTCAGACCCGGGTCAGACCCGGGTGCGTTGGATTCAATCTAATGCAAGTTTTAATCTGAGGCACAGCATATATATATAACAAAAATAAAATTACGAATGTTTGTCTAAGATTTCTATTACTGAATTTAATAATAAAACCTCCAGTATATACGAACCTAATAGAGGTAAGCAAAATTGGCTTCAGGTTTTTTTAAATAACTCTTCGTAATAAAGATAACACGATTAAATAATGGAGTCCGACATGTGACCCAAAGTAACTATTCAAAAATAGACAGGTAGAAATGTGGTGCAGAGAATTCAGTTTAGAACCTTAAATATGAGGATGTAATTGATTAGATTCCATTCAATATTAAAGAAATTGGTAAAGGAGGATTTAGTCATTTATATTTAGCAACCCCATAATACTAATTATGTAAAAGTGCATGAACCATTATTGTTATTCAAGACATTTTGGCCAGTTCTAAGGAAACCAATTTTGATTTTTTAAAGAAAGTATGGTAAATTAATTTATTGCTTTTGTGTAGTAATTTATCTGTAGTATTTCAGAATGCTAATAATAGGAGTCTTCAAAAAATATTTACTGTAAAATAATGCACAGGCCTGAATTAAGCTTAACTTGGGCCAAGATTCGAAATAACGCTAAAGATTTTACAGTAGTTAATTTGCATAGCAGACTAAACTATAAATGTTTATAGATATTTCAGGTAGATAGTATCCACGACTATGTAGAATGTAATAATGCTAATTTCATAGTGGTATCATGTTGCAAGACCAACGTACTAACGAAAATACAGAATCTTATATCTAGATCTAAGATTGCATAGAAAGAAAGTTGTGGGCATTTCAGAAGGTGAGGTTTCGATGTCTGTCTTATATTACTCCTATCTAATGGATTGGTGTTATTATTGCTAAATAACAACTGGTCATAATTTGATGCAAAACTTGACTTGCTTATAAAAGAATTATTAAATCATTGTATAATATAGAATAAGAATTTTTTTTTAAAAAAAATTATATAATTACCTTGACATATAGTAGACGAAATAAAAATACTTTTATAATATGAATCATTAAATTCATGTATATCATCATTTTTTGCATATAGTAATTTTTTATCAAGTTCAGATAAAATAATTTCATTATTCTGCCATTCTACATATTTCATTTGCTGTTGGTCGTTCATTTGGTTCTAGATTCCAACATTTCTTTATTAAATCTGCATAGCATTTGGCTGTATTGTCATAAATATGTGGTCGTAAACCGTTACATACTTGTGTTTGAAATTGTAATTTTGACGATTTTTGTTCAAAAGGTACAGATTTACCATATAAAATTTCCCATGATTATACCAAATGAATAAATATTAGATGTTTTAGAATATGGATGATTATTCAAAACCGCAGGGGCAATATAAGGTAAAATTCTAAAATTTTATTAGATTTTGATTTTAATGCGGTATTAGCTGTTATCGAAAGGCCTAAATCTGCAATGTATGTGCTTTTAAAACTATTAAGTAGTATACTTCCGCTATGTAAATCACGATGAATAAGATTATGAGAATGAATTACATGAAGGTCTGATGCAATACATTGTAGCAGGTTTAATTTGTCCTTCCAATCCATTTGTGCTATTGTAAGTAGATTATTGTGCAAGCAACCATTTGAAGCATATTTAATGACAAGAATAGAATCCTTAGAAGCTATGCCTTTTGATATACAAATACATTTTAAAAATGTTGGATCCTTAAGACTAATATCACAATATGCTTTTAACTTATTACTAAAATAAAGTATAATACATTCAAATTATTAACATAAATAATAAATAAACCACAAAAAACTGATTACAATTAATATAAATATTTAAAAAATTACCTCTCTTATAAATTCTTTATGATGATTATTTGAGTTATAAAATAATTTAAGTGCAACTCTTTTAAGAAACGTTTGACTTTCCTAATCAGCACGAAATACAGTTGCAAATCCACCTCTACCTATTTCTTCAATATTTTTAAATTCGTCATAAGAAATCCAAGGCAACTGATATTTATTTTCTTTAATATTTTTTTCAAATCATCTTCAATTTCTGAATTATTTATCCACTCATTTGTAGCTATAAATTATTTTTATAAAATTCATCAATAAATAAACTATTAACAATATATTTTATGAAAATAATAATTATAATATAATACCTAATGTTAAATCCTTTAACCTGAATGCGATTTAAATGTACAAAATTATTAACACTGGTTGAAATTTTTTAATATGATAGGCTGATATTGAGAAGATTATAGGCAATATGTAACAAACCAAACATTATAAAATCAGGTAAAAGATATTCGGCTAATTAATATAACCATATAAATATCTGCCATCCGATATCTTGTTGAGCTACCATGTTTGTTCTATAAGTCAAATCTAATAATCTGCTATTCCTAATAACTAAAATTTAAAAATCAAATATCTATAAGATATTAGATTTGACAGGTAAAATAAATTGATATGATTGGCTTAAATCACCAATTATATATATATATAATAAATTCAGCCAATTATATTTGTTTATAGCTATATAACTAGTAGATTATTAGTATTTCAAAACTAATAACCTCTCAAAACTAATACAAAAGCAGACCACTATGCATATCAGTTTAGAGAAAGAGTACTATAACCTCTATATTAGTCACATTTTTATATAATCATGGTTTTTTGTATTTTGGAGGTGTGACTATAGAGAGGGATAACTATATATAATTAAGGTTGAGTTAGAATCATCAAGATTTCTATTATAAGTTACTGTAAAAAATTCTATTATAGAACTTGTTTGCAATTCTGGTAACATATTATGTAAGCTAGTTTGTATAGTAAATTACTATAAAAAATTTAGTTGCAAATCTTACTATTCTATTGACATACAGGATGTGATTAAGGTTAACAGACACTGGACATGTCCCCTTAAATAGGTCAAATTGCTTTTTATAATTAAAATTTTTAAAAAAACATACGAATTTACTATAAACTTTGAGCTGAAGATCCTATTCAGCTTAACTAATTAACTTCAAATTAAATTTTTCAGGAATATAAAGTACAGGGAGAAGAAAAGGTAGTACAAAAATCGAATTAAAATTTTGCCAATTTTGTACTTTTTCAAAATTTAACTTTACCAAAATCAAAATTTTACTAATTTAAATCAGCAGTTATGTGTAAAATCGTGCTCTAAACAACTTTACTTAGGCGACTAAAGAAGGTTACCTTGTAAAAAAAATGGGTTGCCTATATACTAAAGTTAAAAATTTTCAGTTTGAAATATAAAACCCCTTTTTTTATCAAGATAACCTGCTTTGGGCCTCTAAGTAAACTTGTTCAAGGGTATTTCTACTCGGTTTGAGGTCAAAACGTGTTTTCTCAGACCTTTTCTGAGTGAAAAATAGTGTTAAAGTTAGACAAAAAAA
>QKWP01001138.1:97074-123183 GCA_003550325.1 Gigaspora rosea | reverse complement strand
TATAGAATTTTATTAATAAAATTCTATAAAATCTTATGATTCATAAAATTTTACTAATTAATTCTAAATTAATGCACTAAGTAAACTTGTTCAGCACCTAAAAATACACTAAATCGGCTGTGTTGTTTTTATTTTACTTGAAATTTGGAGAAAAGATGCTTAAATTTGACTTTTTTGATCAAAAATCCAAAATTATGCATCTGTTCTCCAAATTTCAAGTAAATAAAAACAACATGGCCGATTTGGTGTATTTTTAGATGCTAAACAAGTTTACTTAGTGCATTAAATTAGAGTTAATTAATGGGAATTTGTGAATTTTAAGAATTTGTAGAATTTTATTAATAAATTCTATATAGACCCGTACCGGACCTAGGATCCCGGTCTATAAATTGATTGGATAAAAAGGTTACACAAACTATGCACCACAATTTTGTGTAACTAAATATCTGAGACAAATTTTATTGGTCATGTTACCTTGTTTTGTGGCTTGGGTCACATGATTTAGGTCGGAAGTGGTCCGGAAAGGCCGGAAGTGGTCCGGAAAGGCCGGAAGTGGTCCGGATTCCGGGGTAGGGGTGGCATTAACAAAAGTGGGGGGTGGCAATAACAAGTCTCTTATTAAGTTCTGTTATAGAATTATTCATTTTTACAGCATGTGACAAAGTTAGTTTGAATTTAAATTATCATAATTTTAATGTGTAGTTACTATAAAAAATTCTGGTACAGCCTTGCTTGTCATTTCAATAATACACAATATGAAGTTAATATTGAGTTATAGTTTATATTAGAATTATTATAATTTCTATTGTGAATTATTATAAAAAATTCTGATATAGAAGTTATTTGTTACCCAATAACATACAGTATGTGATTTAGTTTGCATCATAATTATTGCAATTTTTATTATGAGTTACTGTAAAAATTGTATTATTGAACTTGCTATTTCAGTAATATACAGTATGCAGTTAAGGTTGTATTAGTATTGGGATTATTGTATTTTTTATTATGAATTAACTGTAAATATTCTGCTACAGAATTTATTTACTATTTTGGTAACACACAGCACCTGTGGTTAAGGTTGAGTTAGCATCAGAATTATCTCAAAAATTACTATAAAAAATTATGTTATAAACTTATTATATTGGTAAAGTTAGATTGTATTGGACTATTATATTTTTTTATTGTAAAAATAAAGTTATAGAACTTACTCATAATTACAATGATATAAATAAAGAATGTTGAAAAATTCAAGAGAATAGTTAATTGTTTTATATAATAAAAAAAAGACTATATGGTCCAAAATATCTTGAAAAAGTTAATTTGATAATATAGGAGTGTTAATAAAAAGTTGAAGACAAAGGTAAGGCAACTTTAGAAGGCATAAGATAGAATATCCCACAGTAAGTAGTTAAGGTTGATTTAGTTTATATTGGAACATAATGATTTCTAACATGAAAAATTCCTTTATAGAACTTGCTAATTTATAAACATAAACTTTAGTATAGTTTAAATTAGAATTAATATAATTTCCAGTATAATTTACTATAAAAATTTGTTACAAACTTACTTGCTTTTCCAGTAACACATAGTATGTTATTAAGGTTTAGTTAGTTTGCATTGAAATTATTATAATTTTTATTATAAGCTACTATAAAAAGTCTTTTATAGAACTTACTCACTATTCCAGTAATACATAATATTTGGTTGAATAGTTTGCATTAGAATTATTATGTTTTTTACAGTGACTATGTAAAAAATTATTACAAGCTTACTTGCTTTCTAGTGATACAGTAAGTAGTTAAAGTTGAGTTAATTTGTATTAGAATTATCATATTAATTACTATACAAAATTCCTTGCTATTCTAGCACATAGTATGTAGTTGAGTTAGTTTGCATTAAAATTATCCTGATTTCTATCATAAGTTGCTGCAAAAAAAATGCTATAGACATATTATTTCAGTAACACACAGTATGTGTTTAATGTTGTGTTAGTTTGTATTAGAGTTATTATAAATTTTTTATGAATTCTGCAAAAAATTCTGTTATCAAACTTTACTCACTATTTTAGTGATAATCAATATGTGGTAAGTTAGTTTGTATTGGAATTATAATGATTTTTTTTTTATGAATTACTATAAAAAAATTTTTATGATCCTGGGTCGGATAGCGTAGTAGTTAGCGCTCCGGGGTCGCATTCGCAGGGTTGCCAGTTCGAGTCTAGTAGATGACAAAATCTGTGTTGGGTCCATGAATGGCCAAGATCTACATTGAGGCTTCGCACTTCTTCTCCATCTACAGACATGGTACTACAGCGATAAGAGCTGCGTGACATAGCTACGAAGGTCAAGCAGCGTCCAGAAAAGAAAAGAAAAATCTGACAAGAAACGTCGTAAACATAAGGGATATCCACTATAAAAGGAAAATCGAGAAATGTATAAGGGGTACCTGACGATACCGCACCGACTGAAAATGGAAAGTGCTTCCAGGGCATGTGAAAAATGGCCAACCTATATAGTGCACCGGCGGACATTGACGACCTTAAAGCTACCTAAGATCCGTGAGGTATGGGCACCAGGGCGTGGTGGACCGACCGGATCTCCCGGGAAAACGGACGATAGGAAGGAGGTATAGGTTAATTAGTATAGAAACCCCTGATGTAAAAATGTAACATAAGATCTTTGAAATTTGAATAAAGAGTGCCACTCGCACCCCTAGCAATAGAACTAGGGTTTAATAAAAAAAAAAATTTTACAGAATTTACTCTCTATTCTTGTAATTCATAGTATGCAATGGAATTATCATTCTTCTATTATGAGTTATTGTAAAATATTCTGTTACAGAACTTCCAATGACACACAGTATAAAGTTGAGTTAGTTTATATTAGAATTGTCATGATTTCTACAATAAAAAATTGATAAAAATTTACCTACTATTATGGTGGATTACACAGTATATGCTTAAGGTTTAGTTCATTTGCATTAGAATTTCTGTGAATTTTATCAAAAGTTGCTGTAAAAAATTCTGCTAAAGAACTCAGTTTGTATTGGATATTGGAATCATAATAATTTCTATTATAAGGTACAGTGCCATAAAAAACTCTGTTATAATACTTACTTTCTATTTTGACAATACACAGTAATTATTTAGAATGTGTTAGTTTTCATTAGAATTATCATGATTTTTATCATGTGAACTATAAAAAACTCTGTTAAAGAACTTATTTCATTGTAATCACTGCATGTGGTTATGTTTAGTTAATTTGTAATGGGATTATATGATTTCTATTACAAGTTACTGTTTAAAATTCTGTGCTGAATTAATTTGCATTGAAATTATCATGATGAGTTACTGTAAAGAATTTGGTACTCACTATTTCAGGCAAATGGGTATCAGGAAAAAATGTTAGAAAAAAGAAATGATGTGGACCCATAGGTATGTAAGTACATACGTACATATATGCATATGTGCAGTTCATAAGAATAGATTTTGATAATTGCACTGTTTTCAAAAATGGTCATTAAGGTAAATTTACAAATACACAGTACACGTTACTCTGGTTATATCAACACTCTCCAGCAATGGAAAAATTGTTGATATATCCATATGTCAGTTTAATAAGCATCTCTATCTATACCGACATTATATTGACATTGCGTAGATAAGTTGGCTTAGGCAGAGATAAATTTTTTTGTTTTCACCAAGCTTATGCTAAAAATAATAAACTTAGCAATTTGAATTTATTTTGGCACAAAATGAATTTGTTTTATGTTTAGCATAAAATGAATTCATCTTATATTGGCATAAAATGATGAAATAAATTTATTTTATGCTTATTGTTTCATGCTAAGCCTAGCATAAAGCAAATTTAAAAATTAATTTGATTGGTACACCTATAATAACAGTCAGTTTATAAAAATTGTTGCTATATCCAGCAATAAAAATTATCTTAAATAATTTTTTAATATTAAAATTGTCAGTATGTAGGTATAATTAATATCTCTTATAATTGTCAGTATAACCAATGAATTTTTAATATTATAGATTTTTTTTTTGAAAAGTGTCGATATAACCAATTGTTGGTTAATCCAGCTGTCGGTATAACCAGAGTAACATGTATTACATAAGGTAGCTGCACAATGTCATCACACAAAACCAGGAATGAAACTTAGTTTTATATTTCCAGAAAATTTTTTATAAAGATATGCTAATAAAAATCTGCTTTTTTTATTGCCTAAGTTAATATAATGTGATTTAAATTATATTTTAAAATGTTAGCTTGTAGTATTAAAAAAAACTTAAAGAGCTAGGGTGGGAGAAACTCGATATAGTTTATTGACTCATTAGCATAAGCTTTATTAGTTAATTATCAAATCATATCTAATATATAGTATAATATAAATGTTTAATACTATATTTAAAATTTATATATTAATCTTGGTTTTTATTTATGTACAATAATTTATTGTGGATTACAAATAGATGTACTGTACAGCCTTAATGGCTCAGTAAAGATCAATATGATGTCTTTATAAACCACGTTATAGAACTATTTCTTAAAAAAATTTTTAAACCATTATTTTAAAAAGGAATTCAGTCAGTTTTTTTTATGTTTAAACGAGAAAAAATAGTTCTATAACATAGTTGTAAAGACATAATATTGGTCTTTACAACATTTTTTTCTAAACCGAGCCATTAAGCTGTGCATCTATTTGAATTCTGCAAAGGATTATGATACAAAAATAACAATTTAGATCTATATAAAAATTTAAATAATAAACTTTTATATTTACATAGGATATTGACCACCCCAATGCAAAGTGCCGTTACATATTAATCAAATGATTATTACGGCTGCGGACCAACAATAATAGTGGTAAGTGGCTCATTACGAACAAAGCTATACATAAATCGATATTCGTACTGGTAACATGCACGCGCATAAAAAAGAGAAACCCAGATGCTAATTAGGAAAAATCGCCCTACATATTAACCCATGTACAAATGATGAATAACAAAATTGATATGAAAAATTGTAGTATTAGATAATAGATTATCGTGAGTCACCTTGCCATTTTATAATAATTATAGTATTTCTGCAAATATTTTAAGTGCTTTATTATAACTAAATTCTCTAACTTCTAGATATTTAACCTTAATAATTGTTCGTAAAAACATTGCGATTAAAGAAAATCTAACAGCATTCACAAGCTTATCACCTTTGCAGCTGCCATCTTTATAACCATTATACTTAAACTATTGATGGCTCTATCATTCAAAATGACGTTCAACAGATGTGGTAAAAGGGTTAATCTAACTTGCTTTAGATATAAAATTTAAAAACATATAAGAACTATACATTTTAATTAAAAAAAGAAAATAAATTGACTAACGAATTTAATACTGTATTAGTTAAACAACCAACATAGATTTGTTCAATTGGTACCAACTTAACATAATTTTCTAAGTCACTTTTAAATTCATTACAATCATGGGTGTGGCGACTTAGAGAAGTTGCCAAGTTGTCACCCCCAAGCAGCAGGTCGAGAGTTCAAATCCCACTGGTGACGATAATGAAAAAGAGACCTGTGTTCGGTAACTGTGACTCAGATTGGTTGGGTATGAAACCTGTAACCTTGGTCCTACCATCGTGAATGGGAGCTTTCGGGCGCAATGGTGTTTGTTACACCACAAATCCAGGGAACCAGAAAAACAGAAACCCGTTTGGCAAGTCCCGAGTAAGGAGGTAGAGAAGATCTAATAAGTGCTACCAAAATAAGGTTGTACTGGGGTCAGAACGAACCTTATAAGGGCAATGTAGGTAACAATGTGGCCTTGGCGCAAGTTACTGAAGACCACGATAGTTATATGATGTGGGACATATTCTTGTAAGTGGCTGGCAATTTCTACGAGGGTGAAGTAGCCCTAAGGTCAGTAGTTATTGTGAATAACCCTAGAAAAGTCATAATATATACTGGCTTATAGGTAAGATAGTAATAGGAGAAGCATGGGTCAGAGAGTTTAAATAGGCAGGTCCCGTAGTTGGTCTGCAGGTATGACAGCTAGTGTAGAACCTTCGGGCGGACTACTTAAATTAGCACCAAAAGTGCACGTGTGGCTAGTTGTACACTCATTCATGTAACAAATATTACAAATATTCAATAAAACCATCAGCCAAAGTAGACGGCCATTAAAAAAATAAAAAAAAAATTCATTACAATCATCATTAAATTTATCAATACACAACCTATTAAAGTTTTCTTTCTTATACAAAATCTAATTATTGCGTCCATTAAATTTTTATCAACTTCAACTCTCAATAACAATTTTCTTAAAGGAACATTGCAATGATCGAGAAAAGCATCAATATATGAATACGTAGAATTATCACATCTCCCATATAAATTAAAATAGTGTAATGATAATGGCAATATTTTAGCAAATTTCATAATGCGTGTTTTCATTTCTTCTTCTGATCCATCGTCAATCCACATTAAGGAGAGAAATTGAAGTTTTTGTAAATAACCAATAAGATCCAGGAATTGAATAGAAAGTTTAATGATAGAAAGATCAAGATATGTGATATTTGGACAAAAAGATATAAGTGTTTCTAATAATGACGGTAGTGAATAAATTTCCTCTAGTTCCGAAAAAAGACTTAATTGTTGTAATAATGAACCAGACTTTTGTATAATTTGCAGCATATTTGATATATTTGATGCATTAATTAAATTAGAAGAAATATCTAAGGTGTTAATCTTATGAAGAATATCGCCTAATATATACAAAAATTTATCTGCATCCGTACCATTATATATATGAATAACTTGCAAGTTTTTGTAATTCCTTAGCTCGTTAAAATTTGTATTAGTAAAATCGCAATTAAATAGCAAAATTTCTCTTAATGAATTCTGCTGACATCTCAGGGCTGAAATAGTATTAGTAAAATCGCAATCATATAGTATAATTTCTCTTAATGAATTCTGCTGATATCTCAGGGCTGAAATGATGTGTCCAAAACTTTTTATCAAGCCTAAACACTTAAGCTGTTCTTGTGATTCAATGATGGAAGCGACTGTGTTAAATAATTGTGGCTCATCTTCATAAACTTCTACAAAGTATAATATATTGATTTTTTTTGTATTATCACCCAGGATCCTTAATAATGTAATAGCGGTTTGGGGGCATGGTTGAGTTTTTATGAAAACTATTAACTCTTGGAGCTGAGAGAAAAAATGTTTATTTTCTCCCAATGAGTAACATATATCTGGTCTAATATCAATGATGGTTTCAATACCATCATCACACATATATAACCCAAATTTAGACAATATGGCACCTCTCTCGATAAATAATTTAAATAACAAATTAGACAAGTCATATGCTACTATATTAAAGTTTTGAAAATTATTATTGATGCTATGGAGCCAATCGTCAATCATACAATCCAGAGTAAATAAATCCAGGACTTTTAAAAATCTTGCATAATGAAATAAAGTATTAAGAAAATCTACAACTATTCCCCATTTGTTTAATATAAAACTATCATGCTCGTTGAGGGATGAAAAATATCTAGTTATAAAAGATGGTGAATTACTTAATGAAAATGGATCTCTCCAAAGAATAGGAATAGACATCTTGCTCCAAAAGGAGCTCACAAGTGCACATGAATATAAGGAGGAAATGTCTTCATTTAAATTATTTAGAATAATAATCATTAATTCGGGCATGTCGCCCATAAAAATTTTTGACACCATGTGATGTATAGCTCTTCTTTGGTTAATTAGATTGTTATATGGCTTGCGTTGCTTGTGTTGTAACTCGTGTCGACTAGATCGCTTGTACTAATGAAATACGTATATTATAAAGGTTTGAAAACAGAAATTTCAGAGAGGAGAAAAAAAACCAACACTTTATAATTTGACATCAACTTCCGATCTGATATAATATCACTATATATTTACGTATGACGTATGCCAACAAAGTGACAAAACGATGAGATCAAATAACTTATGGTCACATGCTTTTAGCCTTTTATGGACTGTTTTAAATGAATTTCGGATCTATTGTTAGTATTATTAGGTACAGATAATTATTTGTTTTGTATTGGGATGCAAATGATTGATATTGTGAGTTTGCAATGAGTATTAGAGAACAGATAATGAAAAGTAAGTAGTTCTTTGTGCTTTTGTATGATAGCAGGTGCGAAAACCTGGTTTGCATTGTGATTGTTTGATGTTGTGAATTATTATATGCATTAGCGAACAGGTAATGAAAAGTAAGGAGAAGCCTTTGTGCTTTTGTGTGATAACAGGAGGCGAAAGGGGGTGGTATTATGATTTACAGAAGTTATTTAAGTATTGGTTCCGGTTAAAGATGGTCATTTTTCTCTTTGTTATCGCTCACCTTGCAGAAAGTTGAGTATTGTAAAAAAACAAATTTTTGTGAGTTCGCTAAACAATATTATTTTATGAAATGTTTCAAATTCATAAAAAGTCTGAAAAAAAACTGGATAGCTGTTGCATTAAACCAGGGACGTAAACTAATATTACTATCAGCTAGGAAGCATGGAGTCAACACTTTCTCAGTGCGTAGGGTTTCATTAACGTAATATAACTACAAGATATTATTAATATTCTAAATAGCTTTCACATATATTCAAACATCTAAATATTGTTTTTTAATAGATGAAAACAATGTATATCGGATACTATTCACGAAGTATATTTTTCTCTTAATCATAATTTTAACAGTAAATGAACTTATGATCTAAAATACTATTTGCTACAAATAATAATTTTTTTTTATTCTGGTTAACTTGTAATTTATGAATTAATTTAGAGTATTCAAATTATTTAATTGAGTAATTTGTGCATTTAAACAATACAAATTACAATAAATAAGTAACACAAAAAATAAATTTTCCTGTATTGCAGTATTGCGAGAAATAGTATAGTCTATCATCGAAAAGTCTATTTGAATCCGGTTTTTTTTCAGTTTGGTGACAGTTTCTAACATATTGTCAATTGCTATAAAAGATTTCCCACGCTTCTTGAATTATACTACACTCTTCGTTTTCATATTTCCAAATTATAGGATTGTTAAAGAAAATCAGATCGTTCAAATAAAAATTTTCTATTTTTTTTTTTTTTTTGAAAAAAAAGATTTAAGGTCAACATTAATTTATTATTGATAATAAGTTCGCAAATAAATTCTAACCTTTGGTTTTGTGATTTCTATTGCAAAACATTTTTTAAGAAACAAATGCAATTATTGCAAAAAGCAAATGTTTACTATTCAGATCAGGAATGTTATTTTCTAATCGAATTGACGCATTCTTGATTAATTATGTCACGCTAGCTTCATTTCCATTTGCAATTACCATTATACACGTGGGCTAATAATGAACTGAAAGAAATTGCAGCATTTATAATCTCATTGTTCTTGCCATCTTGTTCTGCTTCATATCAGAGTATTAATGAAGATAAATTTATAGGAAGGATCATTGAATGATTAAATTCGGAGGTGCTGTATTTTGTATTTTGACTCCTATCATCAAATTTTACTTTTGAGTATCTATGATAGCACTCTGGATGACAATATTACACATGTAAATATTAATAATTAGAAACGGACTACTGATATTTCAATGATATGCATCAGTTTCAGCAACATCGTAAGGTTCTGTCGGGACTACTATCTTCGATGAAAAGAGACTTTCCTAATCTTGTTCTATTTAGCAAGAGAATTTATAGACACCTGGTTCTTGATTACGCATACCTATTCTACTTGTTTTAATTTTTGGTATATTACGTAGGCTTTCAGAAAAACTCATTTTATTAGTGATATTAATTGAAGGTTGATTATTATGTGTTGAAAACGGGCAGATTATTATTATATGCATTGTAAACAGTCTGATTATTACTATACATATCAGGGATGGCATGTCACAATGTCCAATTGATTTCGATTTTTTTCGGACATATGTCCAATTGAAATTGGATATATGTCCAAAACAAATTGAAATCAATTGGACATTGTGACATGCCAACCTAGATACATATTGCAAACAGACTTATTGTCTTGAGAAATTATAGCATGTTAATACTTTATGTTGATTAAGCAACCAAACATACTATTCCCTACATTCATTGTTTATCAATCTATACCAATTAATAACTATTTGAGTGCTATTCATTAGGAAAAAGGAGATCGACATTATCACGAACGGAGTGATATTGAAGATTTCACGTAGTGTATTGTTATATTGAAAATTAAATGGCGAAGCAAGTGTTTACATCCGATGTAGCACTTGCTCCTGTATTTGTGTCGCATAAATTTGTTAGTCTAACTTTCAAAGTGCGATACCTAATTCGGTAATTTATTTTCTCATAGTGTCACAATTCGAAATTGTGACATTTGAGGATTCGAATTTCCCGATTAGTTTACCTCCCCATTTGTAAATGGATCTTCTCTTTAGTATAAGATCAATTTCATTTCTATTTTTGTATATTTCATTAAATGTTAGTCAAAATCCGTGTAAACTTGATGATAGACATATAATCACCCCTTCTAGTAAAATTAGATAAACGCATCAATGCGTTAACACATTCATGTGTAAGGAGTAATAATTCTCTTAATTAAGCCTTTATTACCACATTAATGTGTAGGCTTATGAGTTTATTCGGTTCTACAAAAACACTTGGATGTGGTGACGCATATATTTAAAACACCTATATGTGTTAACACCTAAATGTGTTAACGTTTCTATGTAATATAAAGTTTTAAATGTATATAAAGGCCTCGTATTTTTCTTTAATAAAGACAGAGATTTCCCTTCGATTAAACTTTACCCTTAATAAAGGAAGTAAGCCAGTGTGGTGCTGAAAAGACCTTTATTTGTATAAGATTTTGTTTCGAATAAATATCTCTCGTACCGTTACGCTGTCCTATCGTGATCACGTGATACATTATTAATCATATACATTAACGAAACCCCGATTTTTATAACCGTACCATTACATTTAAACTCCTTTTATTTCCTGTAACTATTAGAGCTAAATCGGACAACCGATAGTTCTCTCCCATCTTAGTAGTTACATTTGGTGCCAGTTGTGTGGATTACACAGCGTTTGTAGTGATTCTATAATTTCAGTATTTCGTAAATTTCCCTTAATATCCTGTCGTTATTTTGTAATTTCTTTTAGTTGTATTGTTTTAAAGTTATATTTTAGAAAATCCCATTGTTTTTTTTAATCTCATGTCGAATTATATAGAGTAAAACTCTCGAAGTCGTTTCCATAGTATTTCATAGTCTTTATAATGTTAAACCCCAATCTACCTACCCTTTCATCTGACCTGATTTACCAACTTGCACAACTTATAAAACAATCGCAAACCACATCCTCTACATGTCAATTCGAGACTAATCAACCTTCGAAGCAAACCTCCCCATACCGAAATCAAGCCTACTGGGAAACCCCTTGTCCGACTCCTGTTATTCGTCCACAACCTCTGCAACAACAATTCTTTCCAGATCCACGACAACATAGTCGATTTCAACCTACCCGTAGTAAGCTATGTTTCTATTGTCGAAAAGCAAGCCACCCTATCCTCGAATGCCCAGATGTAAAACGGTTGGGTCAAAAATGTAATACACTTCTTAAAACTCTTACCAGGAAACAGCTTGAGGAGTTTAACGAAATAATAAATGAAAGTCTTTGTGACCCCGTCAATGATAAGCAGATTCCGAAAGTCCTAGAATTTACATTAAAATTAATCGAAAATATAATAAAAGTCGATAATAATAAAGAAACAGGAAAAATCGTACACCTACCTCCATATTTTCAAGTACCCCCTGAGGAAGTTTCCACAACAAAGCCCCAACAGAAAAGACCCATTCTAACTAAAGCACTCGACACCGACTATTTTCCTAGCGAACCCTTATAAGAAACGTTCAAGCGTACTGAGCTTGATTCTGAAGAAGGAAAAGTTGACCTCGAACTCCTCCAAAAATTAGTTGCCGCATGTAACGATCTCGTACTAGAATTGACCACAGCAACAGAGATCGAAACTGCCGATGGAATATGCACCCTTGGTCCCTATTGTGAAAACAGAAATGAAGTTAAAAGGGACGAAAAGAAAGAATTAGAGGTCAAAATGGATAAGTATAAAGATGAAAGAAAAGAAAAAGAAGAAGGCCTACATAATGATCGAATAAGAGTTGCTGAAATAGGAAGTGCCGACGAAATGAATACGGTTGTACCTTGCTATGAAAATGGAGTTGAAGTTGAAAAGGATGAAACAAAGGCATACGAAGTTGAAGTGGATAAAGACAAGGACGAAATCAACAAGAAGGATAATGAAGATTTCGGAGTCGTTGAAAAAACCGCCAAGATGGATCATATGAATGAAACCTTTGAATCTGGCCTTGAAAATGGCATCGACATTAAAAAAGAAACTCCATCGAATTATCGAAAGCCTGCTGAAATAGATAATGAAAGGAAGTCAGATAAATTGGAAGAGGTGAACCTGGAAGAGAAAATTGTGGATGACGAACCTCCTGATGAAAGTGATTGTGAGACATTAGTTGAGTATGACGATGAGAGGAATGAAGGAATTAATGATAATAAATTCGAAGTACCTCTTGAAGGAGAAACTTTGTCTCATGCCTGTGAAGAATGGATAAGAAGTGAATTCCGAAAGGCTGAAGAAAAAGAACATACCGAAAGTGAACTTGCCGAAGTCGTTAGAGACTGTTATCTAAATAGAATAGAAATTCGAATAAATGAGAATAAAGACTCCGTTTGTTATTGCATACCAACTAAGTCAGATAACCTGGATGGTGCGTTTATGGTTGGTAATTGTTATCATAACAGAAGATATGCTGAAGAACAATCCGATCTTGAATCCTGCTCTCAAAGCGGTATGAGTTTATGTAAAAGCGAAGAGACGGCCTTTGAACAGGATTTGAAACCAATCGGAAGAGGATCACTTGATAATTTAAAGTCAGAAATTGAGAATACATTCGAGAATAAGGGCACATGGTCCGAAAATCGATTTGAAGAACCAACGGTGCAGATCAAGGAGAGTATTAATAAAGGTATTAAAACCGGTACAAATAATGGTGTAGCCGTAGCATATAGAATGGATGGTAACAAAGAAAGGAAAGAAGGAAAGGGTAAGAATAGTTAGAAATAGTGAAATGCACCGGATAAACCAAGGGTTCGGATACTTACCAATAAATGGGCCATTTACTCCAATCTTCGATCCTGGAGGATATTTTCATTCTGCCTTCAAACTAAAGAACCTATAGTAGGGGTTGGAAGTCAGGCGGAGGAGTATGTCACAATTCGAAATTGTGACATTTGAGGATTCGAATTTCCCGATTAGTTTACCTCCCCATTTGTAAATAGATCTTCTCTTTAGTATAAGATCAATTTCATTTCTATTTTTGTATAGTTCATTAAATGTTAGTCAAAATCCGTGTAAACTTGATGATAGACATATAATCACCCCTTCTAGTAAAATTAGATAAACGCATCAATGCGTTAACACATTCATGTGTAAGGAGTAATAATTCTCTTAATTAAGCCTCTATTACCACATTAATGTGGTAGGCTTATGAGTTTAGTCGGTTCTACAAAAACACTTGGATGTGGTGACGCATATATTTAAAACACCTATATGTGTTAACACCTAAATGTGTTAACGTTTCTATGTAATATAAAGTTTTAAATGTATATAAAGGCCTCGTATTTTTCTTTAATAAAGACAGAGATTTCCCTTCGATTAAACTTTACCCTTAATAAAGGAAGTAAGCCAGTGTGGTGCTGAAAAGACCTTTATTTGTATAAGATTTTGTTTCGAATAAATATCTCTCGTACCGTTACGCTGTCCTATCGTGATCACGTGATACATTATTAATCTATATACATTAACGAAACCCCGATTTTTATAACCGTACCATTACATTTAAACTCCTTTTATTTACCTGTAACTATTAGAGCTAAATCGGACAACTGATAGTTCTCTCCCATCTTAGTAGTTACAATAGCGATAGTCATCGCTTATTTGCTGATCTTGATTGCTGTTACCATTCTATATATCAGATAAAGATCCTGATTCTTGTATTACTGATTTTTGATCCACTTGCCATTACTTATAACAAGATAGAACAACGCTCGTAAATGTTGATTTCCCAAATTCACATTTACGGTTTGATTATCAGCTAAACAAGTAATCAAATGTTTCACGATTTGAAAACATTATAAACTGTTTTTTTTTGGTTACTGTATTCCTCCGAAAATAAGCACCCGAAAGTAAGCACCTCATACAACATATATACCCGAAAATAAACGCCCCTTATATAATAGAAATTTGCAACTAAATATCAAATCAATCAAATTATTAGTTGAGATTATACCCGAAAATAGGCAACCTTATAGCAAAAAAGTTGTGCCTATTCTCGGAGTAATACGGTATTTGATTTTGTTGTTGGATTTTTGCCTCCCAAATTGGTTTATAATCGCCGTGTTTCTTGCCATAAACAATATAAACAATGAACTATTGAATATAGGAATTGATTGTATTTATATTTCTGAATCATGCTAAATTAATTTCTAAATAATTCATCGGTCCTGTCCATAATAATAATAATAATAATAATAATAACGGATTTTAACAGGGCTTATAGTTTAAATCGAGATCCCAAATTCCAACATCATCCCAACATTAATTAAAGAAGATCTTGCGATCTGTTACATAATGGGTCTACTAACGAAAGGTAAAATTTTGAAAAGTTTAGTATATGTCCTCTTTTAAACTTTCATACTGCTTTTTGTTACTCTCACATGCGTGTTGTTTCAGAATCTATACGTCCAATAGGAACTGATGAGGAAAATTAGTAAACCCATTTTAAACCATTAGTTTTTGAATATAAAAATTTGTAGTTTTGTCCTTTTTATACGGTATTTTCAAGAGACTTTACATTTATCAAATAATATTTACTCCCAAATGATTATCAAATTTAAACATTTAGCAGAATCATCATGAAAAACTTTTACTTTTTAATAAATTTATTATTAATTATTTTTACAACCCAAAAGCATTTTATAATTTATGCAGAAGGACCATTAGCAAGTTTATGGGGCATAAATGATGCAGAAGTACAAAGATATATAATCATCGAGAAAAACTTGGTATTAATTGATAAAATCGTAAAACCATTTCTAAATGATTCAAGTTTTGGAGGAACTTGGATAGATGTAAAATTAAACAAAGTATTTATTAATACAGTAAATCAATCTCAAGTTCCAATTATAAAATCTTTACCTGAATTAAAAAATTACTTGAATTTCTTAGAATTTCAACCAGCAAACAATTCCTTAGAATATTTAAAATTTTCATTTAATCAAATAATATCTATACTAGTTCCTCAACGTAAACCTCACAATGTATTTATTGGCATTAAGCCGAAGGATAATAATGTCGTTATATCCTTAGGTCTTGATTAAAATGATGAAATTAATCAAAAGTTTATAAATGCCACTTTGCACTATGGGCCGAAAATACGTTATTTACCATCAACAAACACATCTATTTTACGACGAGCAGATGACAGGAACAATGCACCTGTCATACTATCTGGTGGAGTTAATATAGTGAGTGATGCAGGTCTTTGTTCAGTAGGTTTCTTAGCAAGAAAATGTGGCCTGTCTTGTTTAATAATGAAGAAGGATTACGTTGTAACCGCAGGACACTGTACTAATAATTTAAATATTGGGTTCAATCATTATGTGGCTGCCGACGCTTTTTTTGTTGGAAAAATGGTATCTGTTAGCAGAAACAAATACGACTATGGCTTAATCGATACAAGTAAAAAGGCTAAACGCCTCAAAATAAGACCATATATAAGTGGATCTCAAAATAATTCAGAATTATTTATCACTGATAGTATACCTGCATCTAGTCATGGTGCTCACTTATGTAAGTCAGGCGCAAAAACAAAAGTTACTTGTGGGTATATAGAATCGTTCAATGGAGTTTTTACAGATATAGATGATATTATTTTAATTGATTTGATATTTACAAATTCAATTACTAGGGTAGGTGATAGTGGAGGGTCTGTATTTTATTTTTTAGATTTACGTTCAGTGAGTCTAGTTGGTATTAGCACTGCGGCTTTTGTGATTGATAATGCTACTTTTGCAATTAATGCAGTTTTACCATTGGAAATAATTCTTGATAAAACAAAACTAAAACTTGTAACAATCAACTAGATGTTAGACTTATCGTTTTTAATCGACGGGTTAGATTTAATCATTTTTAGCAATTTTGTAATTCATATTTTGTTCCAATAAAATTTCAGGATCAGGTGTAACGTGATCCTAAGTAAAAAAAGTTTCGTAGGGAATAACTACCGACACAGCATTATCGACACAGCTTATGACCAGCACTAACATTAACGATACAGCACGTTTAGCATTATAGTTAAGGTTAGTGTTAGAATATGGCAGAATTAGGATTTAGATCACGTGTTGCAGTGTCGGTAGCAATTTCCCTTTTTAATATTGTAACTGAATATGGCGGGCGACGAAGTCTTGTTATTTTGAAGCAACACATGATTGACATGTGACATAATTACATATTACACATCATATGCTAACAATGACTTAGATCAGCAATTCACATTTTGATATTCTGTACTTTGTGTTACACCAATTACTTTATAAAGTTTTATTATAACTAATTTGCGCTCCTAAATTAATTCTATTCTTATGCAAATAATTTTGAAAAAATATATTTAGAAGCTCATTATAGCGACACCTATCAATCAAACTTCATCTTTAGTCGATGAAAACTTTTAATATTTGATCAAGAGTCTTACGAATCATGAGCTATACCTAAATCATCATGTTCCAAACACTAAATGTTTAACTTAAAAGAGTTTGTTAAAATGGTTTTATAACACAAATAATAAAGAGCCGTTAGGATGATTATTTAACACAACCATAAAGAGTTTTAGAATCACTAATTAGGGTAGCTGCGCGACGCAGTCGCGCTAAAACCAGGAACGTTCTAAGTATGATACTACAGATCGTTTTTGAAAATTAATATATTTTAATTATTGCAGTTGATGCTGACTTGAGGCCATTATAAAATAAGTATGATCATATGAAATTCTAGTTTGGTAGGAATAATGATTTTTTTTATTAATTCATTTTAAGTCTTAAAAATGTAGTAATAATCTATGACAAACCATTACGATAATGTCTTCAGAATATTCGCACGCAACAATTAAAATGTCGTAATGCGCAGGTAGCCAATTAAAACATTTAAACGGACGAATTATAAATTTAGATGGCACAATTTTCGAATTTTATAATCAATAACGTCGTCATGTTGCATCATAATATTGCATAATCGACTTATGACGTTACAGTATATGTAAAAATGTTGACTCCTTCCAAAAATGAAATAAATGAAAACCATTACTTCTACTAAAAAAGGATTCTGCGAAAAACAGCATAGGCCACGCCCAAAAACATTATCCCTCACACATTTCATGTGATCGCACTGGTATATTGTAATTGCGAATAAATGAAAATCATTATTCCAACCAAAAAGGATTTTTCAAAAATCAACGTAGTGCATCAAAAAAGTTGAACGGAACCATCTCTCTCACATTTCATGTGATCGTACTGGTATTATGAATCATTTTTTAATAAAAAGTTGGCTAAATTTAAAACCGATTTTACTTTAAATGGCAAGCCATTGATCGTAATCATGAAGTATTATAAATGACTTCAGATTATAATTTACTATGGAAGTTAATACATGATCTACATCTAGGATGGCATGTCACCTATGTCCAATTGGTTTCAATTTTTTTGGGCATATGTCCAATTGAAAATGACATACGTCCAAAAAAAAAAATTGAAACCAATTGGACATAGTGACATTCCATCCCTGATCTACATGCTGCATAAACCGCCGCATTCTTGATATAAATATATAAACATCCTAACTAAATTTCACTTCGTTTTCCCTCTAAAATTAAAAATTTTATGTTACATAAAACGGGTAATAATCATGAGAAAAAATGTACACCAATCAGCTTCGAGATTGTGCCTTCGATTTAGATGCCAGTAAAACCATACACTTACGTTCCTGGTACTATAAAAACTGTTAGAATGATTATTTAACACTAAGATTATTTAATGCTAACCATAAAAAGTTAGAATAATTATTTTACACTAATCATAAAGAACTATTAGAATTGTTATTTAACACTAACCATAAAGAGTTGTTAGAATGATTACTTAAATGCTAACTATAATGAGCTGTAGAATGATTATTTAATAATTATAAAGAACTGTTCACATTACACTGATGACCGACGATTATTTGATTTTCACGTTATACTGATGATTTGCTAAACTCTTATGGCTGTTATCTTCATTCGACATTATTAATCTACTTTTTACATCACACGTATCATACATTGGACATTTGAAGTATGTAGGTTGTTCACCTCTATCTCGCGGAATATTGGATAAATCCGCAAATTATCTATTACCACAACATAGAGCTTGATCATTTGGCTACTAAATATAGTATGAGCCGTAAAAATATATCTCGGAAGCACGTGGTGGGTGGTGATCGATGTGGCGCAACTGGAACTTTGCGGGTTTGTCGATTTTCTTCTAGAAATAGGGTTTCCAGTGTTACTATCGGTAGAAGAGCATCAAGCAACAATACCTAAATCATCTCAGGATAGTAAACTAAAATTCAATAGTTAGGACGAGTCTATAGAGATCGGATAATAAATATTTCGAGCGAAAGAATGAGATGGGTTTATAATAAATAAGAAGAAATATGTAATAATATATAATATAATAAAGAATAAATCAATGTATAAATAAATAATGTAATAAAGAATAAATTAATGTGTATCAATAAATAATGTAATAAAGAATAAATCAATTTATCAATAAATAATTGTGAATCACTCAGTTCATAATAAACAATACTAAACAATAAATAAAAATAAATCAAAGAAACGTAATAATCAGTCAATACAATATAACAAGAATTCACTCAAAAAACTTTATTATAAAGGTGGAATAACTCGGAAATAACATCAAGGAAATACAAGCAAGGCAAATACATCGGGCTTTTATCAGGCTAGTAGATTCTCGATAATATGTGAATACATGGTGTTAACATAAGTAATCCAAACTGGATTTCTTAGTTGGGTGCGATATAGTGACTATAGAGTTCAAGATGTTTTAGGTATCGGGAATCTTACTATTATACCCTAGCAAATCCATAGTATATCTTAATATAATGAATATATATGGTATTAACATAGGGTGGGTAGCAGTATGCACAGTATACATTGTATCTGCAATATAAGTGATATCGCTGTATTATATAATAGTTAGTGGTCAGATTTGCTAGATTTTTTAGCCGGATTATCCGGTAATGGATAATGATTTTGTTCAACAGATAATTTATCCGGATAATTACTTTAATTTCAGATAATTATCTATAGATAATCTGTATTAATATATATGGTGAAACGGTGAAATGGCGAAATTGATCAAATGTTAAAATATTCATTTATTAATAGTTATTATCTGATATATGCATTTTTAATTCATCAAAAAATGTACATCCAAACCATTTCAATTACGATTCCATTTTGGCAAACCATTCCATTCATATTGTTCATGCCAGGTGATTTTCGAAAATAATTGAACACTTCTTTCCAAATTGACTCCATTTTGAATCTCGGATATATATTTATTTATTTATATAATAATTATATATTTTTTTTATTATATTATTATAAAATTATCGTCAATCAAAAGTGTCCTATACATTTTTTACCAATCATTTTGTTCATGTGATGAGAAAATGTTGTATACTTTTTTTAATCGTCGCTATTTTCAAATTACAGGTTGTGAGAATATTTATACGTACGATGTACGAATTGTAAATGTTTAATTGCTTGCATGGAAAGCATGAGTGTGTATATGAATTTAACCTTTTAAAGGTATGTGTTCGTGAATATTTAATATGTATTAGCATACTATATTATTGATGCTGCTGTCGTGGGTTAATCAATGACTTTCGTCAAAGAAAAACCTAACCCGGCTGGTAGAGGCACTAATAATTAATTAGACACCAAACGAACCAAACGCAATATAAGGCAAGAGTTTTTACTATTAACTTTTATTAGTTTATTAATTTAAGCCGTTTATTACAAAAGGGGATATTCGATACTAACTTAACACTAACTAATAATTAATTTCTTCCTTCTCTCTAACGATTCTAATCGCTTCCTTATATATGTCTAATTTGACTCATACTACTTGCATCAAATATGGATCATACGATCTATTGTTCCTTATTAGTTAGCACTTAGAAGCAATTGCCAGCATTTGGGCTATGCTAAAATTACTTTTTTGGGTTGGTTTGGTTGTATCAACATTTAATTTTGGAAATAGATTTTTGCTAAGTTAACTTTTTTTAGTAATTTTAGATTTCACAAATTCAACTGATTGTATAAAAAGAGCTGCCTACATGAAAGAGCTAAGCTAGCTGCATTGTGCTCAAAATATGGACATCAGTTGTATATCTATGTTGATTACAAATAATAATAAATACAAAATTGTTGCCTCTGATTGGTAGAGTGATGATCATCACTCAACAATCAATTGTTATAATGATTGTAACCATACATTGTTTACCATTTATAAGAAAGTATTATCATAAATCATTCTTCTTATAATAAAATTATCATCCTTCATGAGTTTCCTGTCATTTTTACCAATTATTTTGTTCATTTGATGAAATAAAAGATTGTGAGAATATTGATATGACATGTACTGTGGTAAGTATGAACGAATTTTAACTTTTAAGGTATATGTTTGTAAATATTTAATGATAATAAAGAAAAAAATTAATAAAGAAACAAATTTAATTGCACCTTGCAATTTTTGATTTTCTATATTTAGTGATGGGAACTTCTAATTATTAATTGTTAATATAAAATTGTTAATAAATCATTTTTAACAACTAATAATTGAATTATCCAATATGCATAGAAAGTATCAATAGAATAATATAATTAGTAATTAATCATTGTTTTTATGTACTCTAGTATAAAAATTTTATAGCAATAAAAGATCATGCATTTTTCTGCAGAAATCCATAATAGCAATAGAAATCTTTCACTACTATTACACATACATTATCTATATGTGAAGAAAGTAATAAAAATCTTCTATCTCCAACAACGATAAAGGCAAGTTTTGCAGTATAGAGTAATTCAGCTCGATATAAATGTTTAGATCAAATATTCTTATGCATATTTATTAATTATCCCTTATAAACAAACATTGATGTAGTGTTTCTATGAACCTGAACTAAACTTAGATCAAGTTCAGGTTCAGGTTCAGGTTCAATATTGAACCTGAACCTGAACATTTTTTAAAACATGTTCAGGTTCAGGTTCAGTATTGAACTTTTAGTGTTGGTTCTGGTTCAGTTCAGGTTCAGTTCATAAGTTCATGAACATGTTCAGGTTCAGATATGAACTAATAATTCTAGGTTTGGGTCCGGGTTTGGTCTGGTCCAGACCAGACTCAAACTCTAAATTTTATTATTAAAACTTTATACTAAACTCAAATTCAATCATAAGTTTGGTCGGGCTAGTCCAAATTTTGCAAACTAGTTTGAGTCTGAATAAAAATATATGTATTTTTTGATACTGAACAAGTTTACTTAGAGTGAGAAGTATAAATCAGTTAGTAAAATTTAGAGAATCATAGCATTTTGTATAATTTTATTAATAAAATTATACAAATTTCTATGATTCTCTAAATTTTACTAATTGAACATAACTTCTTGATCTAAGTAAACTTGTTTGGCACCAAAAATACAGCAAACCTGTATATTTTATTTTCCTTAAAATTTGTGTAAAGATGCTTAACTTTGAATTTTTGATGAAAATTTTCAAAATTAAGCATCTTTTCTTCAAATTTTAAGAAAAGTAAAATAAAATATGCCGATTTGATATATTTTTTGGTGCTTAACAAGTTTACTTAGTGCAAGAAGTTATGATCAATTAGTAAAATTTAGAGAATTATAGAAATTTGTATAATTTTATTAATAAAATTATGCAAAATTCTATTATTCTCTAAATTTTACTAATTGATCTTAATTTCTTGCACTAAGTAAACTTGTTCAGCACCATAAAATACACCAAATTGGCATATTTTATTTTACTTTTCTTAAAATTTGAAGATAAGATTTTTAATTTTGAAAATTTTCATCAAAAATTCAAAATTAAGCACTTTGACACAAATTTTAAGGAAAATAAAATAAAATATACTGATATGATGTATTTTTTGGTGCTAAACAAGTTTACTTAGATCAAGAAGTTATTATCAATTAGTAAAATTTAGAGAATTATAGAAATTTGTATAATTTATTAATAAAATTATACAATTTCTATAATTCTCTAAATTGTACTAATTGATCATAACTTCTTGATATAAGTAAACTTGTTTAGTACCAAAAAAATACATTAAATCAGTATATTTTATTTTTACTTTTCTTAAAATTTGAAGAAAAGATGTTTAATTTGAATTTTTGATGAAAATTTTCAAAATTAAGCATCTTTTCTTCAAATTTTAAGAAAAGTAAAATAAAATATGCCGATTTGATATATTTTTTGGTGCTTAACAAGTTTACTTAGTGCAAGAAGTTATGATCAATTAGTAAAATTTAGAGAATTATAGAAATTTGTATAATTTTATTATTAATAAAATTATACAAATTTCTATGATTTTCTAAATTTTACTAATTAATTCTAACTTTGTGATTTAGGTAAACATGTGCATATATTATGAACCTGAACATGTTCATGAACCTTGAACTGAACCTGAACTGAAATTTTTTTAAGTTCAGGTTTAGGTTCATGTTCAATAATTTTAAGTTCAGGTTCAGTTCAGTATTGAACTTTTAGGGCAGGTTCAGGTTCAGGTTCATTGAACCTGAACCTGAACCTCTATTAAACTGAACTGAACTTCAGAACCCTACATTGATGCAATCAACGTTTTGTTTAAATTATCAATTGGATCATTTACTATGAATATGTTCTATTGGTGTGCGTGGTATACTATTTAAATCAAAAATATATGCGGATTCCTTATTTTTTAAATGATCAATGGTTTTAAGTAATTATTAATTGATGAACTATGTAATATAAGTTATTTTTTATATATAAAATCATGATCATTTCTTTAGATACATTGGTTGTTTA
The DNA here is from genome assembly GCA_003550325.1 of Gigaspora rosea. Lineage (NCBI taxonomy): Eukaryota > Fungi > Glomeromycota > Glomeromycetes > Diversisporales > Gigasporaceae > Gigaspora > Gigaspora rosea. The sequence goes on along the minus strand of QKWP01001138.1, from coordinate 99,847 downwards.
TCTTTTCTTAGCTTGAAATTTTATCACTTTGGCTAAGCCAGCCAATAAAAACCTTACGGTTTGTAACACTATGTAGGTGCAGATGACTGAGGTGGCATGGGTAGTACTGGAAATAATAGAACGGTCAAGGTTCAGGTAAAATTATTGGCAAAGATCAAGATTTCATAAACAAAATAACCCAATTTATTGTTGATAACCAATCAACAATATTAAATTGCTATCAATTATGTATGATAGTAGGTTTGCAAATTACTTATGATTTGGCAAATACACTAGAATTTGGCTCCAATGCAATTTTAAGATTTGGACTTAATACGTTAATATAGTGCATTAAATGTTTTAGAAAAAAAGTTAAAATTGATAATATATATAGCAACTATAAATTTTTGACAATGACAATAAAGTTTCTTAAAAGAATTTTATATGGGTTTATTTATTTTTTTATCTTCTATTTTTTACAACATCATAATTTTAATCACAATGAAGGTTTTAAATTCAATAAATATGGTGTTGTACAAAGTGTATATCTTATATTTGTAATGTATATTACATATTTATAGTGGATAAAGATAACTATATAGTATTCACGTTCAATATTATTAGTACCGGTAAGTAAAATATATACAGCCAAATTGTCCTAAAATCGGAAGGGTTACTCTTATTCATCGATAATATCCGGTACTTCAAGTTCATAAAATTGACTATCTATAAAAAGAATTATTAAACAAAGCAATAATACAGAAAAATATAATTTATTAAAAAATAAAATTTATAATACCTTTAGAATAATTATTGGATAAAATAAAGCAGCTTTTATAATGAGAGTCAATATACACTTGCATATCCTCATTTTTTATATTTTGCAATTTTTTATTATAAGTAGATTCGGCTAATTCAAATAAAATACTTTCACTGTACTGCCATTCTGCAAAAACATCACAAATTTCAGTTGCAGTTGGTCGTTCTTTCGGATCTGTACTCCAACATTGCTTTATTAAATCTGCAAAACACTTTGCAGTATTTTCATAAATATGTGGACGTAAACCATTGCATACTTGTATTTGAAATTGTAATTTAGATTGAAATCTTGAATTTAGCTCAAAAGGTACTGGTTTACCGTATAAAATTTCCCACATGATAATACCAAGTGAATAAATATCTGATGCTTTAGTGTATTGTTGTTTATTCAAAACTTCAGGAGCTATATAAGGTAAAATTCCACAAATTCTATCTGATTTCGATTTTAAAGTAATATTAGCTGTCATTGAAAGTCCTAAATCTGCAATATATGCACTTTTAAAACTTTTAAGTAATACATTTCCACTATGCAAATCACAATGAATAAGGTCATGGGAATGAATTATTTGAAGGTCTGATGCAATACATTGTAGCAGATTAATTTTATCTTTCCAATCCATTTGTGCTATGGTTCGTAGATTTTTGCGCAAACTACCTTCTGACGCATATTCCATGACTAGAATATAATCTTTAGAAGTTTTGTCTTTTGATATACCGAAACATTTTAAAAATGTTGGATTTTTAAGTCCGAAATCACAATAAGCCTTTAACTTATTATAAGAAATATATATATTCAATTACTATATAATAATAAATAACGAATAATATAATTAATGATGATTTTTAAATATTACCTCTTTTATAAATTCCTCGTGATAATTATTTGATTTATGAAATAATTTAAGCGCAACCCTTCTTTTGACGTTTTGACTTTTATCATACCATGTAGAATAATATACAGTTGCAAATCCACTTCTGCCTATTTCCACAATATTTTCAAATTCATCATAAGAAATCCAAGATAACGATATTCATTTTCTATCAATATTTTTTTCAAATCATCATCAATCACATTTCGTATCCATTCATTTGTAGCTGTTAATTTATTTATAAAAATAGTCAATTAATAAATTGATAAAATAGATTTTTATATGAAATTATTTATGATATAATACCTGATGTTAATTCTTTTTCCCTAATCGGCGATTTCAATATATGAAATATTAAATAAGTATAAAATAAGCACATATTAAATATATATGTAATTGATAATAAAGAAACATTGACATGTTCGACACACGATCTTTTTTTCTTAAAAATCGAAATTTCTCTTATAAAAAATTTTATGTCTAACTTTACTTTAAATTTCATCATGGCTCTAAACTGATTTTTAATTTCAATTACGTCTGATCTTATGATTTGGATCAAACACGACACAATACACTAGCACAAATTTAACAATAAACTTTACCTTTGATACCAATACATGGCTTTATCTAGTTCTCTTGTTACTCCAATCCCGTTACGATAACATTCTGCTACTAATGACATTCCATTAACGTAACCCATCTCTGCAGATTTTTTATAATAAATGAAAGCCTTATTTTCATCCTTTTCAACTCCAATTTCATATTGATAACAATATCCGATCATATATGTTCCACTAGCGTCACCCATCTCTGCAGATTTTTGATAATAAATAAAGGTCTTATTGTCATCCTTTTCAACTCCAATTCCATGAAGATAACAATATCCAACATTACTTATTGCAGCAGCGTTCCCCATCTCTGCAGATTTTTGATAATAAATAAAGGCCTTATCTTCATCCTTTTCAACTCCAATTCCATTTTGATAACAATCTCCAACACACTTTATTGCAATAGCGTTCCCCATCTCTGCAGATTTTTGACAATAAATGAAAGCCTTATTTTCATCCTTCTCAACTCCAATTCCATTTTGATAACAATCTCCAACA